>KZ308174.1:1311413-1434090 GCA_000376725.2 Ladona fulva
TCTAGTGTTATTCGCAGAAAATTGAATCTTGGCTATGCTGATCAATTGAAGCACTTGCCCTTGCGTGTGGATATAACTATGGCTCCTTTCCATTTGAACCGTTTGAGTAATCGGGATAGAGAGGGAGAGGATTGAGATTCGTGAATGATGAAACGACGATATGAGTTGGAAGGATTTCCTTTGATATTCGTTACTATCAATGTAATTAGTACTACTACTGCATCCAACGGCAGACCATCTGATTTTTTATTACACACTCTACTCCATGACTGCCTTACTTCTCTGTACACACCAACTACTTTTATTACTAAAGCGTGCTTCCGATCTACTCATAAATTGAGAAAAATGAAAGGAATCTGACCTTAACGTTTATTAGACGCATCAATGGAGACTTAGTATTTAACCTTAAAATGCCGATATGACAGAAGATAAATATAAAAATTATAAATAAATTAACTTTTTAGGTCAGATAGAATACATTTCTGAATTAGAAACAAAATTTCAACTTGAATCTAAAAATATTAAGTGCCTTGCGTATATTGTAAAAATGACGGACATGTTGACGATTGATATTCAACAGATATCGTTCGACTGATTACAATCAACTACAATAATTATTCTGATATAACGTTATGAAGAGGGAAAAGTATTTTCCGAAACAGTCGTCGCGATCGAACGTTAGGTTACAGGTTGACTAGCTGGGCAGCCCCGTTCTTTTCGAATAGAATCACTCCCCTGTGATACTAGGGAAAACATTCCCTTTCCAATTATCCCTGGTCCAATTATTTTTATATTCCTCCCATCTAAAACGCAACACTAGATTCAAAGTGGAAAATTCAAACGCGGAGGAGCAAGAGAAATTGAGATTCACAGAGACTATCCAAAAATGTTTCCGGAAAATAAAGGGAGGGAAGGTGTGAAGGAGGAAGCAGAGGAGCACAGAAGAGACTGAAATCGCAGTCGGAGTTTTTGGAACGCGGTCTGAGCGTCGCCGCGGCGAAGAAAAAGAGAGCGACTCGTGTGCCAAAAGCAGATCACACGCCGCCACCGAAAGCCGCTTCTTCCCCCGACACCCCCTGCCATCCGCGCCGACCCCATTAAGACTCTTCCAGACAGTCATCACCCTTTTTCGCGACCCTTGTCCCGCTCGCTCCTCTCTCTTCCAGCCCCTACAACCTTTTTCATTTCTCGCCGACCCCGCCCCTTTCACCCGCATTCCAGCGACTCCTCCCACCGTCATTTTCCTAAAGAATTCTCACGCGTCCCGCCAACTCTCTTCATTTTATTTTTTCCCGCGCGTCGGGATTTCTCCCCGTCTGAGTCTTCCTTGGGGCCCTGCCCTCCAACACTACACCTCTCGATGAAGAAGAAGGATGTACAGGGATGAGGGATTGCAATGAATTATGAATATATTATTGAGATGGCACTAATGCAAAGAATAACGCCATCGTATCTACTTGAAGCTTGGTGACTTTGTGACAACTTTCGAGAAACCAATATTAACTTAACTTCTTAGTTCTATAAACCCTGCCCCCTGCCACACGCCGGAAGGCGGCTTGCAGGGTACTTATGTAGATGTAGATGAATATAAATAACGTCTTTCTACTGTGACAACTGTGTAGATGTGAATTTCATAAGTTATATAATTTCAAAGCTAAATTACTGTAAGCATTTTTTTAAGGTCTTTATTAAGGCGAGATTGAACCTATTAAGTCTCTTCTTCCATCTAACCTGTCGTCGACGTTGTTAATAAAACATGAATAAACTTTTAAATAGAAATAGAGAGGAAAACTAAAGAAGAATTTTTGGATTAAAAAGCTTAAGTAGCAACTTAGGAAAAAAAATAGCTCCGCAGCAGGAAAACGCCCACAGAGAAAGGGGGTGTGAAAAACCTGCGCAAACCTACTGATGGTACAAGCTAAAATATGTGTAGGAAACTATATAAAAATCACTTGGGCAGTACTGTAACAATAATTTACTAAAACTAATTCACCAAAGCAATAAAAAATATAAAAATAGCATGTCTAACAAAAGAATTTTAACATTAAATTCTTTAGAAAATTTTAAGTAGTAAAGTTCAGTAGAATTATTACTTAAGAAGTGTTAAGGAAATTAAAAACACTACATAAGACATAAAAACGGGGAAGACATTTTTAGGGGGTTAGGTTAATATTAATTCAGTATTAAGTTAAGCTTACAGGAGGATCTGAATTAAAAGGCTAGATAATGAAGGCTAAAATCTCATATAGTATAGTGATGTGATGCATGCATTGATTATGATCATAGAAAATTTGAAAGGGTATCATAAAATGTGTAGCATGGTGATCATCCTTGCTTTTCCATTACACATCGCAAAATTGTCTATCCATTCGACACATTGGAGTAGAGCTAAGTTGGATAATCAATTTACAAATCAAAATTTCCATAAAAAGGTTTTAAGTACCGATGCGATGTAAAGAAGGATAAATCCATTCCCGGAAATAAATCATGAATTTGATTAATATGTTAACATATCTCCAGTTGATAGTACTTGCTACTCCAATGCATAAGCAAAACTTCTACTTCAAGGAATACAGTGAGAAAGGAAACGCATTTAATTGGATTTTGCTGGATGAAAACAATCTGTAATCTCATTTCATCAGATCTAATACGATCTTTAATTCAGGTTTTTCATTATATTTCTCATAATATTGGTTTAAGCCTTCCTGATTTCCTTCTGATTTATTGCCCCCCTCTCATTTCTTGATCGCTGCTTTGGAAAAAATATTAAAAACGAAAATAAAGTTGAAACTTGAGAATTCTGTCCCCATAAATACGGTAACAAGCCATCAACTTTCATAAATACGCTACTTATGTCACTTTGATCCGATTTTAGCAATGAAACTGTAATTTTGGTCAAATTTTTAAGTCTCTTAGTTGTTCATTTCATCCTGGAATTGGGAAATGTCCTCTTTTTATTATCTGAACTTCTTAGACAGAGAGAAGATAAAGAGAATTACGGCTCACGACCTTAATTGTCCGCCGCCACCGAGGTCATCAACTACTTCTTTGGATCTCTAACATTCGCAATTGACCATTAATTTTCTCCTGAAATACCAATTTGAATGTCCTCAATTTCGTTTCCCGCAGTTACTTCTAGATATGGAGGTTACTATACGTACACGAGTGAAAGACGATAAGCCAGTAGGTCGAAATTAATGTTGTTGTTACCAAATACGTGGAAACCCCATCCTTATATTAACAATATGTATATTGAACCATACCTCATGCATTCTTACTATTATTTCTTATCGTTAATGACTTAATATCTAAGGTGAAGTTTCTACATCACTATATTTCGAATCGGAAATATTAAATATAATGCTTAATTTCACTAACATTTACTATAGCGGTTTTTAAACATGGATACTCGTATTAAAAGTGGTACTGATAGGATATGAAAGTGGCTTTCGAATACTTTTAAGGGCGCCAGTTTTCATATCTTTGACTTCAGTACGCTTCAATAGACTCTTTTAGTACATAGTATGTACATACGTGGAAATGGCTTATCTCGAAAGATTCTTATCGCAACGGGCTCCCGGATAGCCAAGTGGGCAACGCGTTCGACATCGGTGAAAGCGGTCCCGGGTTCGATTCCCGGTGGGGGCCTATGTGCGAAATGACCTCTGCTGTCGAAGCACTTTTAACAATATTACTACTACTACTACTCTAATCGTAACTCGGGATGTCCCTACTTCCGGAACTCTTTGTTGTTATATGTAAAAAGCTGGAATAGATGAGCCGTAAATGACAAATATCGTAAGAAAATATTCTTATAACGGAAGGGTTCAAAAATGTTCATCGATCACAAAAACATCTGATGAAAAATATCTACGTAAAAAGGGTTGCATAACATTTCAAAATTATTTTTGGTGGTACAAAAGTGAAAAAACATGAAGATCGCAGGATCACTCCATCTTTTATTCTATCTATTTGGAAATATTTCGCGATTGGACATCAATATTAGCTATTTGCGAGCATCTAAAATGAATTCCAACGTTTATTAAAAAGTTCCCATCTTCTTTGGAGAGCCTCTGTTGCAACCCGTACGTATTACTGAAATTAATTTCATAGAAACAGTAAGGCACTTCATCATTACCCCAAATTCCTCTCAATATGAATATTCCATAGAATCTTTAAGACTCCCATTTCCTGTCTTCACTTCATCCCAACGGCACGAACCGCCTCCGTACTTCATTTTCCTTTCGCCACTAGACGCAAATGTGGCATAACTCCACTCCGCAATAAACATAATCTTCTTCCATCAGCTAATTTCTGCTGTTTATAATGCTGCCAGCTAATCTCCTCGTGCCTTAGGACTTAATCTCTGGAAAACGCATGTTTGAAGCCTTGTGAGGCGAATTTCTAGCTCGGATAAAATCCTGCTTCTCGGATTTATATATATGGGTTCAAATAAATACCAAATGATAAATTAAAATATTAATAACTTTAATCTGCGAAGATTTACATTTCTTTGCAGATCGACTAAGTAAACGAATGAAAAACAATAACTCAAATTTCATTTTCAAAAGTTAAAAAGTTGAGTGAACTGAAAACAAACATCCAATTAGTTCCAATCTTAGTTTCATGAGAATGCTTCGTTGTATTTCACAAGAGTGATTCAAAAGTTTTAGAAATTCCTCCAGAGATGAATGGAAATTTTCCTTTCGAATTCAACGCAATTATTTCCGTAACAAGAAATGTTTCAAGTAAATTTAAGTTGTTCAAGGCGATTTAGGAACAAGATATTTTCCATTTTGAATGCGAATGGATGATTATCAAGCATTAATAGTTAGATTAAGAAATATAGCGAAAGAACCAAGACACGTATTAAATGATAAATTCCGCTGTCTGTATTTCGTAAATAACATGCAAATGACAAAGTCACGTGAGACGTGTGCGAGCAAAGGTCAAACGGAGCTAACAGTTTCAATTCAATAAAAGCATTTCAAACAACTGTCCATGATTCATTCCATTCCCATTTCATACACTAGGTGAGTCAGTCTCCTATTTTTGCAATTTTTATTTGATTTCACTGAAACTATGATGTTTCTAATTGTAGCAACGTATTATACTACATAATTATTGCCTTCCCAAACTGTTATTAAAAAATATGGGCTTGCATCCGCCTTAGGAGACCACAACATTTTCTCTTTAATCCCTACATCCGTAGATACCTAACCCATTATCCCTCCGATATTCCTCCAATTTTGCTTTTTATCGCATTCCTTTTGTTCACCTCCACGTTCTTCCAACCCCAACTCATTTTCCATTTCCCTCACTCGTTGCCGTTCCATTTGGCCACTTCTTAGCCCATATTTCGTTTCACACTCTCGCGTTTACCTACCTCCTCCTACCGCCACTTTTCTTTTGAAGAGAATGAGGCAATTAGACAAGACGAGGTAATGAGGTATTTAAAAATCCTTTTATTTTCTCACTGAGATGAGAATTGTTCCATTATCCAACTTTTTGTACAAGGATTACAAATTGTCCATGTCGTATCAATCAATATTGAACTATTTATTCCCCTGGAAATGTAAATATTATCGGCCTGAGTATCCATTACTCTCCCTTCCACCTTATAGGAGATCATCTCGTCCCCTGAATCCAAGTTTAAAGATTCTCCCCTCACCCGTTAGTCTCGAATCCCATCTGGACATCCACTGACACCTCTCCCAGACGTTTTGGAAATTCGCTCCCGGCGCCATCACCCAATACTCTCCTTCCTGTAAAGATCGCCCTTTTCCTCCTGCACCTTGACAACCTAGACTACCCTTCTCCGCATTTTCAACCTCTTTACCTCTCTCTCTCTCTCTCTCTCTCTCCCTCGCCTTTCCTTCCAATCCCTTTTTTCGCACGCATATTTATATATACATCAAGCCTCACCCTGCCGTCCTCTCCGTGTTTTTTCCTCCCCTTCCTTCGCGGAAAACAGCTTTGCGGATCAAATATAGCCAGCGGAAGTTGATGTCTTTGAGGGAGATATCCGCTCCCGTTTTTCTATCTTTTTCGACGGACTGATTCCTTTTTATATTTTTCGCGTCTCCTGCATGAGGAAAGAGGTGAGAAGCAGGGGACGGTCTTCGTTTTTCTTTGAGCTGCTCCGAAGGGATGATTTGAAGGACCCTGGCGTGGCTGTGAGCGAATAAACACAGGTGAACCCAGGATCGCCTTTGGAAAAGCTCTATGCAGCGTGAAATTCCAACTTGTAGATGCCTTTCATTTTTACAGAAATAAATGGTTGTCTATTTATAATAGTTTTGCGACTGATAGCTAATTATTGGGAGTAACAATTTTACATAATGCCATGATAAAATCTTTTAAAAAAAGTCAGAGCACCTTTTCAGAGACTCTTCAGTCAGATACAAGTTGAGCGTTTGCCTCCAGGCATCCAAAAGAGATTGCAAAAATATTATTTTTTTAATTCGATGAAGCTATAAAAGTATAGTCAACAGTTAGGAGACACCTAGTTATAAGGCTCGCTAGATATATTCCTCACAAATGTATTCCTCGAGTGTTAACTTTAACTTTATATGCGGCTATGATAATTATTGCTTCCTAACGGTCAACAGTCTAAAACATAGCCTCTACCGTAGCTCATCTTCCTTCAGCCATAATTCTACCAAGTACCAAACTGTACCATAACTGTATATTCTGTGCTTTCAAGTACGTCATGATTTACGAAATTCCACGCGTTACTTTATTTTGCTTCATTATTATCTAACTTCAGTTGTATTCTTTGATCTTTATTTGACTTGTTTTGAATAACTACTTTTAGACAAAACCCACCGCTTTAACCTCAACTTTGTAGTTATCTCTCCACGATGACAGATGAATAATAACGCAATTTTGACACGTTACCACATAACTTGAATCTTCCACGGCCGAGGTTTCAACGCTGAGCTTAATCATCAGACGCATAAAAATTTGAAGCAGTCACAAATATAGAGGTAGGAAAGGGAAGGAAGAGAAGGGAGAGTATGGGAGATGAGGGGGAATGAAAGGAAACGGTGTTTGAACGGTGGAAGAAAGGATCGAAGGAAGTTTAGGGGAAAGGTTCTCGTTAAGGAAGGGTTGAAATAATTTTTTCAATTTTCAGTTGTGATAACATACAAAAACTAAGCTTTTATTCCACTCTCATGACCTTTTTTTTTGATTCTCCATGTTTTAGCACGATAGAACGATTGTATTTCCCAGCAGAGAAATGACTCTCCTCAGGTAGTAGCGTATCCTGCATCGATCTCCAACAGTTCAATGCTAAAATGAGTCGTTTACGACCAAAGAGCACTCGGGCAACGTATTTGTTTTCCTCGGCGTACGTAGAATATCTGCCCTCCACTTACTCCAACGGTCCCTTATTTACAACTCTCAATCGATAAGGGAAAAGAAAGGAAACTCCAATTGCACTCACCAGAAGGAATCCTCTCGTTTCACTCGGATGCATTTCCACTGCACGTGCATTCAAACTGCACGCGTTTCTTTATGCTTGCAGCCTACTTAAGGGTGCCTCGCGATGCTGAAGAAAGGGAGGACTCGCAACCGCGTCCCTCCACAGCGTATAGATCCTCGCCAAGTTAATTGGTCCTCCAAACGTGCACAATCGAAATCCAGGAGAAAAATAAAGGGAGAAGCCCTGTAATGCTTCTACGTATGTTTATTTACTCGCGCCCTTCTGCTTTCCCCCATCATTAAATTTGCATCCCCGGTTCATCCCTCGCGCAAGAATCCCTTGCAAAGGAGTACTGGAACCCTTCTTCCCCTTACATTATTCCGCAACCTACTCTCCCAAGCTTTTTTATTCACCTTCTCAATTCATGACTCAAACTGTCCCGCTATTCCTTCAGTAGAAAGGGCACGTTCGAGCGGAAATCGTTAGTTTCATCCATTTAGAATTTGGCTGAATATTAGGGTAAAAATTAAAAGAATGGCATTTACTCTCGCTTCGCGTGGAAATATCCAAGATTCTTGTATGAACTTACTTTAATTTTTTGATTATGCGATTGAATTTCCAATTAGCATCATAAAGAGTATCATCGCGCTACGCCCTGAAAGTAAACCTTGGAAAACCATGGAAATCAATTGTAAAATGTTTAAATGGTTGTTGTTTTGTATTTAAATTCTACTGATGGGCGAACATTCTCATCGTTCTAAGATCTATTTTGAATATGGAATCACATACTAAAAGAATATCTTCTTTAATTTTATGTATGTACCTTCATTCAGATGATTTTAGAGAATTGATTATCAAGTTCGTTTGTTCGTTGTAAGCCCGCGGTAAATTCAGACTAATAATTTAACGCAAAAATGCGTTGAAAAATTACGAATACGTAGGTTCATGTCCGCAGAATTTTTTGCAATAATTGTTGCAGAGATTAGTTTTAAACGGTATGGAGAAATGTTGTTATCAGATAGCTCAATGGATAGAGCAACCAACCGGCAATTGGGAGACCCCGGTTCGAGTCCCGGTCTCGATAGACTTTCTTCATCTCCGTTTCTCCTTAGTATCCAAAGATATTAAGCGCTGAACTCATAAATGTTATTCTATGGGAGTAATATCTGAATTCGTTAATATTGAGGTATGTCCCAGTGTATTGATGTTGGTAGCTACATAATTGGATTACTTTCACGATTTGAAACCAGCGGACTCCATTACGATTATTCCTCCTTTCACCTTATTACGAAGAATATCACTTCATTCAGGATGTATGCGAAATAAATATTTGTGCAAACATATCCCGTCATTCGATTATACCCATGACTCTAATAACGCAAATATTAGAGCTCCAACGAGACATTTTTTCTCTCATTAAACAGTCACGATCGGGTTCTCCAATCCGCTCTTCCATTACGTATGCTTTTCAGGCGGAAGTGAAGAAGCTGAACATCTCTCAAGTCAGCCATAAACGTCCGCCTGCCTCTCCTTTCACAAGCAGAAAACCCTTTGACAAGCCCTTGCCAAACAGAACCTTTTCAGTAGGAACTCTCATGGAATCCGCTATGAAGATCGTCTGCTCTAACTTCGCTTTTCAACCCGTGATGCCATATAACCAGGGACAGCGACGCAGATAACCCTTCTGACATTTCGGCGCACTCCTGGCTCATACATTTTACTCTTGTTTTTCTTCGGTTCTCTTTCTTCCTCGCGCCCTTTCAATTATCCTTCCTCTCAAAGGATCCCTTCCAATCTCCTTCATCTTCCATTTCGTCTCCATCGCAACGCTCTCGTCGTCATATATGCGTGTCTTTGTCACAGTCTACTATCTCCAGAAGAGCAAACATCGTCGCTTCAGTTTTCCTCTTCTTCTACAAGACACAACACTATCAGGACTATACCCTTTTTCCTCCTTTGATAATGTCTCCTAACCACGTGGGAAGGTTGGCTTTAAATTTTTGAGGCGCTGGAAATCCCTTATCCGATCGCTTCATATGCTTACATTACAACTACAGGAGGATATAGATTTCGGTCTATTTTTCAAGACTCACCTTTGTTATTTTTATTTACTGCCCCACATGAGGACATGAGTAATTTATATTACAACAGCATTATTTTACAATGAAAAATATAATTTAAGCTACTTCATTGTACAGTTGTCATTTTAATATTTGTATCATTAAAAGGCAGCTCACATTAAAATAAAGGAATATAAAGTAGATTTTCTTCTTTCAACGTATTATATTTTTTCCTTAAATTTACTTGTATCCAGTGAAATCTAGTGAAACGTCAAACTTAGAAAAACAAATACAAAATATGCATGTAATATGACATGGTACTATTAATCTGTGGACACTGTGTACATATTTCCATATGAATTGTCGATTTTAAAGTTTACGCGTGAAAAAAATTATTACTTAATTATTACTATTATTTCTATAGAAACTTCTACATATATACCCTCTTTTCGGGTAAACAACCAAGCGCTGAACTGAAATATGTTCTATTCTATCAGGCCGGACTTCGTGGAACGACATTATAAGAAAATAAGTTATGATAAAGGAATAGTAGTAGATTCTACCCATAACTTTCTTCATATTTTTTAAGAAGGTACAAATAACACGAGTTTCGTTTCTTCCCCCGGTTTTATCGAACGTTTTAAGGAATCATTACCATATACCCAATCATTAAGCGGAAGAGCAAATAAGAGAACGAGAAATTATTATCTTGAAGCGAAGCCAGCATCCTTTCTCACTCGATCCCTCCAATTACTTCTGTAGATTCCAGTCTCTTTTTATTGCAGAAAACCAAGAGCCTACCTAAATCCAGACAAACGCTCATTTATCTCACTTATTTACTTCGTTGTTTGTTTTTAAACTAAAAGATTGAATATAGGATAGTACTCTTGGGAGGGTGGTTTCAATTTTCTACGTCGTTTGCTCTGTCACTCCACGTTGCACCCCTCTAATATTCCAATACTCTTTCTTTATGCTCGCACCGTCTCCCTTTCAGCTAAACCTCCTTTTCTTCGTATCCGCCCTTGTGCTCGTGAGTCTCATGCCAAAGGAGCTCTCTTGACCCCCGCTCAACTCATCTCTCTTCCCTCACCTCGCCCCTTCCTCTGAGGACACCCGCCCTCCAGCGACTCATATGGGGTCGCTGGAGAGATAAGGAACACGGAAAGGTGAAAGAGAGATGGTCGAGAATGGAGAAAAAAAAGACGGAGGAGATAGAGAGGAAAACAAAGGGCTCACTTCCGTTCCGTGAACTATCTTCCCTCAGCGGTAGGAGGAACCTCCTCGCTTCATTTATTTGCCTTCCCTTCTGTCGTAACATCCACCTCCTCCCATCCCTTCCCACCTAATTACTCTTCTCTCTCTTGCGACGCAGTTTCTCTCGAGCTCCGATCTTTCCGTTCGATTTTTTCTACCATAGTTGATGAAGTACGCATTAGCATTAGTAAATCCAACTCCCATATTTATTAAGGCATGAAAGCTCCGGTTGGCATACTATTATTATTAAATATTTTTCCCAATAATAGTAATCAATTTTTAGAAAAAGTTGATATGTTCAAGCGTGTCTTTGTGGAATTTTGCACATATTTTCAAAGGAAGAAAACTAAATAATTTCCCCCACAGGTTTATTTCCAGAAAATATCAACCCGTTGATGATGCCGATCGTGAAATAAACCTGTGGTGGAAATTATTCAGTGTTCCTCCTTTAAAAATGAATCAATTTTTAGACTTCGTTATGTTCATACGTAACGTTACATCACTAAAATACACCGCAGAAAACTCTACAGAGGATTATGATAATAATATTGCAGTAATAGAAAATGTTTACAGTGTATAATCTTTCTGAAATACATACTTAAAGAACCAGGTAAGTCACTCGAAGCAGAAATTGTTAGTCTGCTGGCTAGTTTCAGACATTATAAAAATTGACATTCAAGACTGGAAGGCTCTCAGAGATTGATCAGAAGTTTTAAAAATTAGTCGACTGCAGAATTATTAAAAGCAAACAGACAAGAATATCGTCTCCATCGATAGATATACACCGAAAGCTCTCTCATAACATGCGTTCACCTTATTTCGACAATTAAGTCGTGATCTTCTGTTCATCTGCCTTCTAAATTTTCTTGGGATCGATCCATAAACTATCGCTTTTCTTAATGCTCATTTATTCCTTACTTACTGACAATAAAAAACTCTTGCAACAAAGCGCAAGAATAGTTGACCGGTCTGATAGATCCACTAACTTACGAAAAATTCTAATTGTGTGGGATACCATCTGGTACACAGAATTTTCTTTTCATACTAATTAAGGGAAACGTATCTTGCTCGCTTGAATTCGATTGCTAGGCTTTAGACGAGAACAGCGGCAGTTTTCAGGAACGTATTTCAAAATGGTAAATCATTCGGAAGAAAATTTCAACAAATTAGAATGAAATTGAGATTATAAGATTTAGTAATTTTAGGGTCAAATTGAATTTTTAAGAAAAATCAAAAATGTATGATCGTGGTAACCGAGAGATAGGATTGAAAAAGAGTAAGAAAAGAAAACCAAACATTTTCATCAATGCACCTCAAAACAGTCAAAACAGAAATTAGTTAAATATACCAAACAACGAAGAAAAGGAATAAACTTCCGTAAAGTGCACACGATGAATGAGGAATACAGACTAGGACAAGATAGAGGGAGAGAGACTCCCTAAGGTGACATAAGGAAGGACAGAGACAGGAAACAGGGCGGGAGGCCGTCTAAAGAAAAGATAGAAGGATTGAATGAAGATAGACTTAGAGTATGTGTTAAGAGTTATTATGCTAGAAAAGCGGTGGAGGATAGAGTCAGTTGCTACACTTATCCAACAATATCAGGAAGAAAGGGAAATTAAGTGAGAAACTATTTCTTTTAATGTATACGACATTATTATGTCTCACTTCCCTATAAAGAGTGTCAGCGAGAGTGGGAGCAAGACGACAGATTCGAAAACAAGATTCCAAAGCCGTCGGAATTGGAGGAACATTTACTATCGGGAGTGGCCGAATCGATATCAGCAGTTGGACAAAGGAGCGCCAATCAAAAAGACGCCGTCCAAACTCAGTCACGACCATTGTAATGGCCGCGTCCCTCGGAAATAAAATCGAAGGCACGCCGTGTGAGCTCGCTCTTTTAACGACTCGATCCATTCCACCCTCGCACACGTCTACGCTCCCTCTTACGGGTCATTTAAGTCCGCAAACCCTTTCTCCCCCTACGAAAACTTGGCCACCCCACCATTTTCTTCCGGTCCCTTTATCAGCACAAGCAACCTATCCCTTCTCGTTCCCCCCCTCACTCCCTCCGGTGGCACGGGGTGGCACTTAGAGATGATAAGCTATAATAACAGTCTTCCATCCCGAAAATTGCGGGTAGCCTTTCCCCCTAACATCAGTCCCCCTTCTTTTCTGCTCCCTACACCTTTTGCTGGAAGAAAGAGACTCGTTTACCGCCCAACAAAAATATCACATTTAAGTAGTTGCTCGCAATCCCACACTTCCTTATTTTTTATTGTGGCCCTTCCACGGATTTAGTCTGTGAGAAGAAATAAACAAAACTTACGGGAACGAAAAATCAGCCAATTTCGTCCACATTTAAGTCCCAAATGCAATTACTTTACTTTACACCGATCTTTACGACATAGTTTCCTATGCTGGCCCTCCAACGCAAAGGTCCAAGGTTCGAGTCCCGACTAGTCAGGTTTTCCGTGACTAGGGCGCTGGTGTTTCTGCTCGTCCCCTGCTGATGTTGTTCATCGCTGTAATTGGCCAAGAATGGGCGTGAAATATGTTTATTGGGAGAATATGAAATGAGTAACAAACTGTAACAAAGAACGATAAATCGAACATTTTCTGGAATTGGCTGGGACATCTCTACAGATTATTTTGATTAATTTTCAAACGATTCATACTACGTCGTAATGTAACCAAATGCGTTATTTTCTCCGACACCGTTAGTCATCTTCAGTCATTCGCCTCAAAATGTGGCCCGAAACACAAAATTTAACTTCAAAACTTAACTTTAAGAAAACTCAGCATTGGTACCGGAAGCTATGACGTGTCGTAAGACCTAGGAACATATTTCGGAATCCTTCCCATATTTTTTTTCCGTTGCTCACCATTGACAACTACATCGCATCGGTTATGTACACTTCTAAGAGAGACTAAAAATTAAGTTTTCTGCAAAAATCGGGATCACTTTGAAACTCGGATTTCTTTTTGAAGCTTACGGACTATATTAAAATCGATGCTGTCGAGCATTCTCCACAGATTATTCGACAGCATATTTTCGACAGTCAAGCATTTAACAAAGTACTATGTCTTATTCTTCGGCTTATAAACGACGGTAAACGACGCCTAAGACCATATTAACCAATTCCTTATAAAGCTCCGCATTGAAGCGACGGAATTGCCGACAATTTCTCACCCTCGCTCGCTTCCTCTTTCCTCGAGCAACACAGAATTATCGATCGCAGAATCTGCTTCGATTCGCGACCACCTGTCTCAATCTGAATTCGGTGCCACCGCTAAGACATTGGGGGAGGAGTAGAACAAGGATGAGATCAGCGTTCCAAAAACAAAAAAGCGGGAGTGAAGCGGATTGCGGTGGCAAAACACTTTCGACAGATATGATTGATCGCGACGTGAGGGTGCGAGGTTTGAGGCGGGGACGGTGCGTTCTTCTCGACAACGGCGAAGGGATTTTCCTAGCGAAAAAACTCGCATAGCGCTTCTCCTCCCCATTATTAAATAAGCGGCGCTTGTCTCGTTTAATGAGGCGGAACCTCTCTTTAGTTGAAGAGCGACGTTGTTTGGGTCACGTGATCCCCGAGGAAAAACTCTGGAAGAGATTCCAGTCGTCCTTCGAGATTTTTCTCTCTCCCCAACGGCGTTCATTTTTGCCGATTTCCGACGCTTAATCTCGCGCTGATTTCGCGCTCAACTTCTCTTTCATTCACCGCTGAGGACGGGAAATAATCGGGGAAAATTTTCCGAAATCTACCATGAAATGGGAGATATTCTCGGCCCATGAAGATGTGCCGAAACATTCGCATTCTCGCTAAACTAAATATTTTTTACCTTAAACACGCGGACGAGCATGATATATTTCTACGAAAATATCCGAAGAGGAGATATTTCTTCCCCTGTTTTTCTACTTAAACTTAGCCATGAAGTTGCGTGTAGTGAAATTGAAAATGATAATTTGGCTTCGGAGCTTCTCGCCATCGCTTCCAATATAACCAGGGCTGTGACGTCGGATGAAATTTTCCGACGGACTCCCTTTGACAGATTCCCGGGTATCAATGAAAGAAGATCTAGCTTCGGTTTGTCATTTCCCTGATTTTTAACAATCCCGGTGTTCCGGAATGAAAAATTTGTCGATCCTGGGATTACGTGAATTTCCTTGGTTTAAAATTTTTAGTCAGATTGACGCAGAAAGTAAACAGATTCTCATTTTCATAATTTTTATTGAGTTCAAAATAGAAAAATTAATTTTTGTTTAAATCTCTCATACTACAAATAAGGAAAAATCAATTACAAGCAAATACAAAGCATAAAACAGAGTAAAATGTGGTATAGGTAAGAAATTCAACGGTTTCACTCATGTCCCTCAAAATCACAAAACCATGTAAGGCAACACTGTAATCACTACATCGTATTAGTTGATTTATAATAACTCTTCAAAAATCATTGTGTTTTGACACTTGGATCACTTAGGGATGAGCGTACATATGATGAAAAGACCAGCTGATGAGAATGATCTTTCTGCTTCTATGAGTGTGTGAGGGATCCCCAGAAGGGAATTTTACTTACTATAAGGAAAAAACCGGGATTTCCCGGGACATACTTTGACTTCTCGGGAAACGAGAAACTGCCTTCATTCTCGGGATCCCGGGATGACAAGTACTAGATCTAGCCGGTACTACTCTTTCCCTCGGATCAAAATTTCAATAGATTTGTTCATGACATTATAATAGTAAAATTTTTTTTTATATTCGTGTTGCATTCATATTATTTCTGAAATAAATCGATGTTAGTGATTTTAATTTTCGGGGAGTAGAGTGGAATTCGACTGATTAGAAACAGATGGGAGTCGATGGTTTGGAGGATTAGGGATGAGAACGTGGAATGCGTTCCACTTTGATGAAAGCGCTCCCGGGTTTGATTCCCGGTGAAGGCCAATGTGCTAAATGACCTTAGATGTCGAAGCACTTTCAACAGTACTAGGTAATAAATTTGGAGTCGATTCATAGGCGAATCGACTCCACAGCCTATTACAGCTACCAATTTTGGCTCTATCTCATCTTCCACGCTCGTCTATATCCTACATTAAGAAGTAAATAATTAGATTTGCGTAATGAATGAAAATTACTTCAGTTAACTACGAACCCATCTTAACGAAAAGCATGATTATTATAAATCGAAAACAATTTTAGGGAACCAATATTCTTCTCATTATCAATATTTTGCTCCTATTCCACTAATTATATATTCTAGTTACTTAAAATGGCTTCATTGCCCTAGAATGAATTCATAAAAGAAAGTGGTGGTAAACTGACAACTTACCTTTCTCCATAGCACGCGATCATATAGTTACGCCCCGCGGCTTATCAAATTCCAGCTGCCGTCACTTAAAGTAATACATAGGTAAACGGTTTATGCCGCTTAATTGGTAAATGATAGGGGAATGATCGACTTCTTAATCTGCTCGAAGCGAAGACAAATGGTGAAATTTGATTAACTTGGAGTTACGTGCTATTTTGATATTCTTGAAAGGTCTTCGAAGTTCAAATTATTTCAGCTTAGAGTAAGGGTCTAAAGTATTCTATCTCGGATAACTTTCTTCCTTTTCCCATTCAATTTACATACCTGACAGGTGTGCCATTGTTTCTCTCGAATCCATTCCAATTCCAATCTGCCTGATCGATTCTCCTTTTCAATCTCGAAAATTATTTCTTCATCTTCATGCATAAAGCAGTTATGTAATCATTTATTCATACCTGTTAAAAATCCTGCATCCAGCATTTGGCTTTCTTACAATTACATAGATAGTTTATGATAATCCTTGGATTTGCTAATTTAAAAATTCATTTAACTCAATGTCATTTGAAATATACATTAAAACCTTTTACTTTCAGGGATATAGTTTTCTGAGAAAACTGTGATACCATTCTTGTTGTAAGTTGACTTTAATTTTACTGTCAATCAGTTTTCAGTAACAGTGATTAAGTGACAACCGAGGCTAGAATATAGCCTTGGTTTTCATATAAGAAAAAAATCTGAAAATCAAAGTGGATTTTCATACCTTAGAATTTCAGTCTAAATCTACATTATTCCCTGTTAGCCACCTCACGGCGAGCAGCCAATATAATCGTTGTACACGATACGATACACATCGTTCCAGCAACTATACCTCGAAAGGGGGAATATTTTTCCTTTGATACAAAAGGTTTTCATACATTAAATATGTTCTTCATTTACTCTTGTATCAGTCTTGGCCATAGCTGCTATGCTATGAAAGATATTATGAAAGATATAGAGAATTAGTGATAGTTAGTAATGAGATTGATGTCTCTACTTACAAGTAGCTATAAAAATGCATTGGGTCATTGTTCTATACGTATATACGTGAATGTTGCTTGGAGCAATGAAGCATTCTGGCACGGTGAGGAAAAGCAAACAACCTCATTCCTCAACTTTCCGTTTAAGACTTATTCCCTTTCCTGAGCTTTTCGAAGCTTTTGGTGAATGGTTCGAGATTCAAACAGGCCTTCGAACTCTACTTAACAGAGAATATACACTAGGCGTTTGTTGGGCTATGAGACTGATGCTCAGAAAATTCCATGAAAGTTTTTCTGACTCTTTTCGAAGAAGATATTGGCATATTTGCATTTAGTGTATGTCGCCTCGGATCGATTTGAATCGATGACAGTCGCTTCGACAGCGATTTCTTGCGGGGCCAAAACGAGGGCATAAGGTTGGTCGTAAATAATTTTTATTTGTCGCGGCACATCCCAATAGTTTTGAGCGCGGCTGAAAACCTCTCTTTTATTTCCTCCTATCACTTCGTGGCATTGCTCTTAGACCGTGATGTATGAGCGAGGAGACCATCAATTTCTTCCCCTCCAGAAATTTTTATTATTCCCTTCGAATCGTTTACGAGTTCTTTCCTCTTGGTCTCCTCCCTTTCCTATTCTCAATTCATTTTCTTCCTACCAATCTTCTACGTCTGTCCTTCTTAGGGATGTTTCCTTCACTGGTGAATTGCGCTGGGAGAATAAAGACCATTCGTGATTTAGATCCAAAAGACTCCTTGAATCCGAATTTGAAACCACTCACGTAACTATTTGAACCAAGGTCGCTCAGCGATTGTCTGCTGTTTGGTAAGGTAGAGCGGGTAGAGCTTACCATTGTGCATTACTACGGCCATGACCGTAAAAAACGAAATTTATCTCACTACTGGAAAACAATACTCTAAAAGATACTGTGCACTCTATCATTACTGTATACTAGCGTTTCTCTTGGTGATATCGCTGGTAGATGTAAACTTCAATAAAATGATTGATGAAATTTTTATTAGGCTTGCTTCCATTGTTCAATCGAATATATATCTTTGAACGTGACAAGTAAGAAACAACAACTTAAAGGGAAGAGAATTGGGAATTTTAAATAAGATATCTATGTTAAGGTTTGGAGAAAGTTCTTCAGTAAACGTGTGGATTCTTAACGAATTTATGGCATTGACCTCGAGCATCTCAGTGTACCAAGGCGCCAGAATTTCTTTATTTTATTAAAAAATTTATTTATTTTATGAGCGAGGTAGATTACGAAATAATGTACTAGAAACATTTTAGTGCATGCCATCTACCAGTTTTCATGGACTCATACTTTAAGTTTACCATTACATTTTTTAAATACTAATTTTCTCAATTCTACCTTCAAATATTTATTTATATTTAGTTCTACGTTGTTGGGGGCAAAATCTGTTTGAAAGATATTACAATCCGAGTTTTTCTGTAAAGCTATAGGATACTTCCGCACATAATCTAGTAATATGTAACAACTTCCGCTTTTCTGAATCTAAATTCCCAATTCCTATCAATCCTTTCGTTTAATAAATCCGGATATCATTCAATTATTGTGGCATTAGGTTATTTAATGTATCTAATTGCAAGGAATAAAATTCTAGAAATACAAAATATTTCGTTTAAAGTGAAATCATAGATCTTTGAGATGGATAAAAACTACTCTTTCCGTGAAAACATATAAGTAGCGTGTTAAATAGTGATGTTCCGATAGTGAGTGGTCAGTGGAAAAATTTAGGATTGTGACATCGGTCTCCCTCTTCCATTATTATAATTCCGCATAACTATGAACTCATAAATGTAAATCATCACTATCTCACAATCCCAGAGAAGCGCTGATCCGATCTCTAAAAAGAAAGTAATGCATCCAAAATTTCCTCGAAATTGCCTTTATTCCTCGCCGCCGATGAAATTGATTTTTAGCACGTTTAAAGTAAATCGAATAAGCTCGTTTCGCTTTACCTCGGCAGTTCCATGGGCCGTATTTCTTTTTAAGGACCGCGATTTCCTCAAAACATCTTCGGGCCCTTTGTGGGAGACATTATTTTTAGCTACGATGAAGATAACCTCGACCGTTTATGTTTCATTCAAGCAAAATGTCGTAGTGAGCGGAAAGGGGTAACTCCGCTTAACTCGCTATCAGCTCTTGAAACCATTTCGCTAAATTGCCTCTTTCACGTCCTCGTGAACACACCCCAGAGAGAGGAGAGTGACATTCCTTCTTGCTTGCTTGAACAATAGATCCGGCGAAGGTGTATCTCTTTTTGGGGAAGGAAAAAGGGTTTGACGAATGATTTATGTCTCCCACACAATCTACGGTCCCAAAAATCCTTCGCGAGGGTTTTCGAAAGAATGGCTCGCCTTCAATTGTTTTTATTTCGTTCGCCATTTTCACGCGGGAGGGCCAGTTTCGTTTCGAGAAAATCAAGAAGGACACCTCTTCAAACTATATAATACCCCCATTTGTGGCGACCAGAAGGTAATTTCTCATTTCGGGCCTTTTTTCAGCATTAGCATTTAGTCTTCCATTCTTCGAACCTCTCTTACTCTTTCCGGTTATGGCCATTCCTGTTGGAATTGGATTAAGGTACCCTCGATGATTTGTTGACTTCTTGAAAGCTATCGCCAACGTATATCATCACACGATGTTAAATGTAAGATTTTTGACCTTCGAAAAAGGGCTAGAATAGCATCTAATACTTGAAAACTATTTCCTTTAAAACCATCGGAGGGAAATAACCAATTAATTTTTGATTGTCAGAAGTAACGTAAAGCTCAGATACGAAGAATCGTAAGCTTTTGGTAGAAAAGGAGCCGTAGAGGTATTTTTAAGACTGCTTGGCTATAACATGGTTCTTTAAGAACTTTCTTAATTTTTTTTATATTTTTACCTCCAGTAGACCTTTAGTGATAGCCAACATCGATAAAGATATGCCTAGACTTTTTTTATTCAAAACGACAGGATGCTCGGATTTACCTTAAAAAATTCTGCGAAATGAGACTAATAAATAACTAAAACCAGTAGAAATTTGCGATGTACCGTTTACACTGACTACATAAAAGATTAACTATTTTCCTCAAATAGTTCAACGCCATTAAAATTAAAGGAATATTTCTTAATAAAAATGTTGCGAGATTATACGGTCTACTACACATATGAAAATAAATTCTAAATTTGATAAACAGGAATTTCATCCGGTTTAAGAGAGCCATAAACTGGTCATAAGTTTTCGGCTGGGAAAATATTCTTCCAAGATTATGATCGACATTCTTCGAAGAAGAATTTTAGGTAAAATATTAAACATACCAACCTTTTTTATACCTATAATCTCTCACCAACGAAAATTCAATTATGTTTCTTAGGCAAAAAAGTAAAAAGCACGTTTTATTGGAATAAATTTTCCTTTCAAATTAACCGAAATTCAATTACAATTGAGTGTCACTAAGATTTTATGCAGTGAAATAATAACTAACGTTGCTATTGGCTTCTTCCAACCGTTATACTCTCGCTTCGGATGTTCTTTCGCCTTTTGTATGGAAGTTATTCTTCGTATAAAGCTATATAAACACGACTCTTAATTATTTTCTTGTTTTTTCGTCTCTCTTTCCTTTCTTCTTAAGAGTCTTCCACCCATCTCTTTTCATCGTGTCCGTTTTTAGAGTCGGTCGCTGCTTACTTTGACCCTATATACCAAAACACCCGTTCCTTATCTCTCGCATACACTTTCATCTGTACCTTTTTGCCCCTCGCCAAATCCTTACGCACTTTTTTCTTCCTCCTTCCAATTATACTTCTTGCTCGTAAAATTATCGTGCTCTCCAGCCTCCCTCCAGCCAGACGCCAATGATTGCTTTCGAAGCTCAAATGCAAATGCCGTTTTTTCGCCAGCTTTCCCGTGGACCATTTTCCTTCTTTCCCTTTTACGCTCCGCAAGACTTCTCATTCTTTACATTCGATGAAATACTCTTACCATGTAATTCAATTATTTCATTCTCTTGATGGCTCACATTTTCATGCATGAATTAAAACTTGATTAGGTAAAGTTAGCCGTAAGACGCTCAATGCTCCATCTAGTGTTCATATTCGCCTTTCTTCAAAGATGGTATAGTTCCCTAATTTACTTCACTTGCCGAAATATTCTGTCATAGTTTACCATTCAAGTCCAATAAATAGGGAAAAGATTCATTTTATTAAAATCTAAGATATACGAGTAATAATGAGATATTTTTCGTCACTTTGAGTAAATGAAAATCACAATAATATGCACAGATTAAAATAATAATGATTTCGATTATAGCTGTTTGATATTTAACGGAAATACTTAGGAGGAATAAAATATTTGATTCTGGTTTAAAAATAATGACATAGCATTTCGTATTCAAAATTTTACATATCTTCAGTGATAATAAAGTAAAAGTTTCGGAAATGATGTATAGAAGTTTATCATTTACTCTCTCAGTAACTTTGACGATATCTCAGTTTCCGAATTCGATTAGACATGGCTTTGATGGCCATGCTCGTTTTACCTGTCTATCTAGCCTTGTAATTAATAGCGTAGCACTTCACCATTTTACGATCGCATTTAAAATGAAACTTCACATTCATGGAGGTGCGAGGCGCAATCTAGTACATTCTTCCACTCGCATAATCCAATTCCCTTTTGTTGGGCAGATAACCGCGCAATGTAACATCCAATAATGGTGGCTCAACCGCTTCTTCACACCTCTCCCGCTATCTTCCATTCTCTCGAATCTTTATCTTCCACCCTCCTCCTTCGCCTCACCCTTCCTCATCCCGCCCACTCCAGTCTCTCCTCCAAACTTTTTATTTCCCTCCTCTTTTAAGGACCTTGGCCTCATGGCTGGAGAGCACATTATTCACCTCTGTAGGCCCGCCGGGGAAATTCGAAGGGGAGAGTGTGAGGGGCTGGCGAGAGAGATGCCGGTGAGGGTGTGGGGTATTGCGGCTGTCTTGGGAGTATTGGGATGGGAAAGGAAACAGAAGAGGAGCGATAAGGCGCCATCCAGCATACCCCGACACTTGCTCAGTCCTACCTGGAGAGATTTCTTTCTTCTCGCTTTTCTTTTTTCTCCCTCCAACCAGCCGAATTTACATCCAAGCCTATTCCTAACCCCCCGATGCCGGACGAGATGCGAGCTGTTTTTACGGACGGAAAACGCTCTTGGTGCTTTCTGTGGTGTCTTTCTATCCGCCACCTGCTCCCAAGGGAAGGAATGACTAGCGGATAGAGGCGATCGGAAAAATGAGCGGTTGTGTCCCGCAATTTTTTCTCGATCGAAAAAATCTGAATGAGGATTAATAATGGGAGGCATTAGGGCCGATGGTAATTGAGGTGGCCTTGATGCTTATTATTACTCAACCTCGGCTAAACTGCGTAAGAAGTGTTAAGTTCTCTATTTTAACGGGAATTACGCCGGTATAATTGTGGAGCGGGAGACTAATAAGCAACCTCGTCTTAACATTAGAAAATCATTTTCGTGATATATCACGGTTACTTAAAAGTTTACTAAACACGTAATTCTTATATGTTAGCCTTACTATGACGTAGAGGGCACGTATATAAGAATTTGGTCCGAGTTACTGCAATCAATTCCTAAGTACAGTTTCTTTATATTAACTGAAATATTTAACTGATTGTCTCTTCTTTCGGCAGGAAAACCAGATATAAATTAATAATGCCAAAATGGAAATCGTAGCGGAGGTATTAAATTTAAAACCTGTCGCTCTTTAGATAGGCAATTTCAGGTGCAGGTAGACTTTAGATGACTTTAGATAGATATTAATCCTGATTATGAACATTTTACTTAAATGGTAAAAATGATAGTTTATGACGAATAACCTGTCAACCTCTAACAGTGCCTAAAATAAATCTACTCAACATTTGTTTCATATGATTAAAATTTTACTTTGAAATTCTGAAAATAAAATTAATAGAGGAATATTCCGTAAATTAGATTTTAAAAATAAATATTATAAGAGAAACTAAAGGATATGAAAAATAACTCCTTGAAATAAAACTGTTAATAACAACTTCTTCGATCTCGCTCGCTCGCTCTTAAAAAATAAGTATTTTGTTGGATGAAGGGTTCTCAGGTTTCCAATTGGATTGTTTCTTCGGTTAAAATCGACGTCTCGACTCCTGACTACGGAGTTGTCTTCAGGATGAAGTGTCAAGGCATGTCAAGTACGGGTTTATATAGGGGATAGTATTTCATTACTAATCTTACATCCACTTACACCTTCGCGATGTTAAAAAATAGGTAGATAAAATTAAAATTTCATCAATTCTTATAAGTATCAAAGAAATTCTTTATGTGGCTATTTTTAGTTTTATACTTCTATATAAATATATGTAATGAAGTAATATTTAAATTATTGCTGGATAATTGATAGATAAGTAGGCTAGATTTTCAAAGATAGAAGTAAAATTTTAAAAAGGACACACTTGCAACTGAATCCCACAACTTTCTAGTTATGAATGACTTCCCAGCTGCATTCTCAACATTTGTTATTTCCAGATACACTTGTACAGCTCACAGACTTCGAAATCCATTCTCGTTCTCACATTTTTAAACGAGTCTGTATTTCCGAAGAGGACTCCAAGTTCGTTTGACTTGAAAAATCATCCCCAGCATTCCTCGAGATGTAATAGCTTTCATATGTAAAAAAGGGACATTTCCCTAATCCGTAGGTAATAGCCATTGGAAGGCTGGAGCCTCGCGCTTCGGAAATCGTTAAGGTGACCGAGAGGTTTCGTATTCGAGTCGAAGATTAATCGTCGTCGTGGCAGGCGGGCGACTCAAAACTAATTTCGATTTTGGCTTCGGATAGGTTTGAGTCCGGAGAGAAAGATGGCCAAATGGGAGAAATGGGTTTGGTGAAGAGGAATCCAAAGAAGGATTCAAAGAGGAGGCGATGGAAGATAACAAACGGATTCGGCCGAGCGAGAGATAAGAAAGAAAGAATTGCGAGGCAATACTTAGGCTTAACAAAACAATTTAATATCTAAATATATATTGTCGATGTACTGACTTGATGGGGCTCTTTCGTATAATTAAATATAGTACGAAATTACCTAGTCATCGAATACGCCAAGGATAACTTTCTTCAACTAATTTACTGCTGAATACTATCTCAGAGAAAAGTAACAAAATGGGGTTTATAGTAATGTAATGATATTTATTTAGAAGTTTTCTAATAACTACATTACGAGAAATTCTCTTAAAGCTACAAATTTATAATTTAGTGAAACAGAAGCATAGCTAAAATAAGCATGCAAAGTAGATAAGAAAATATACTAAAAAACATAAGTTACACTTTTCGTACATCCAATACATCTACTTTGTTATAATTACATTCTTTACAATATTTACACATTCCCTTCTTGTTCTTTTATTTCTACTCTTCAAATCCATTTCAGGAAGACTATTAAATAATTAAAAGCATGTTAGTATAACTCTCATTGCCCAACTTTGCAACTTTTGTAGTTTGTTGATATCAATATAACAGACTTCATATAGAACTTAAACATAGAATAAGGAATGTTTATTTTCTGTTGAGTAGTAACAAGTTTTTTCGCGACTTCAGGAAAACGTTTTAAGAAGGAATACCACGAGGCGTCTCTTCGGAAAATCCTTGTCTCGAGAACGTTAGATTCAAATGACAAACCGATACGGAAAAATGTCGGGGACAATCGTACCAAAACAGGAATCAATAAACGACATCGAAGAGAAGATAATTACAAAGAAAAATTTGGAAGAGGAAGGCATAAACGAAAGCAAAAGTATGACTAAAAGAGGAATTCGGAACGTTTAAAATCAGGAATAAAAAATGGGACTAGAAAAAATGAATAGTCAGTCATAGAAACTGCGACTAAATGAAATTGAGCAAATGGCAGAAAACAAAGAGGAAGTATGTGCGAATTTTTTTCCATTCCTTGATCAAGAAAGAAGTAGAATCAGGTGATTAAGTAAAACATAGAGACAGAGGGAGCATAGAAAATAAATTAAATTAAGGAATGAAGGAGAAGTGTAATGAAGATAAACTGTAAGCAAGAGGTTGATTAGATGAAAGGAAATTAGAATGTTCCGTAGTAATATAAAGTGGAGGAATAAAATATTGATGAATATTGATGAAAGGCGATAGGAAGAGATTTAGGCCGAGATTGATAAGGACAAAACTGCTATAATGAACAAGTCGGGGTGGCAAAGGAGGGAGGGCAAAGACATCTCTCATTCCGTCTCTAAATTTCACTGTTGGAAAAATTGGTTAAAATAGTTATTGGTTAAATTAGTTAAACTATTTTGTTCGACCTAGACTCACATAAAAATGGATGAGTAAATCTCCCAATCTCGAGAGCTTTAGAGATCGAGTCGATCTTAATGTCTCATTTTCAGGTAATCAACGAAGAAAACTTTGTACGCCGAGTACGCGGATAATCAAAATATCGGAGATACATACGCAGCAATACGAATCCATAGTCAAGAAAATCGTAAGGGAAATCGCAAGGACATGTACGATACATACTGCTAGGGGATTTAGAAGCAACAGTTTCACGACTCTCTGGAGTTTTATAAACAGAATTATAAAAAGATTCTTCAGCCGTTTCCATCAGTGTTTACTATATAATAAGGAAATATTAATTACCGAGATCTTTTCATGCGATAATAACCAGTGAGAATTGTATTCCTAACATAAAGGCTTAAATATACGTCTCAATACATTTTAAAAACTGCTGATATCGCTGCATAGGAACTAGCTCTGCGGCAGTATAGTTTTAAATGACATTAAAAGTCGGGGTTGAGTTAATTTGAAAAATTCTGTGAAAAAGATTAAATGGCAGGGATAAAAAGTAGCATTAAATCCTGACATAAAAGAAGTAGCATGTTTCTTAATGTTGAACAAAACGTAATTTGCTGGAATCGAAATGAATTTCTCGTTTTAGCGAAAGCGCAAATACATTAATACCTAAGACCTTAAAAAGTATTTAAATCGAAATACTACATAAAAAATAGCTCGGAATATTCTACCAATTATACCGCAATTTCTTGGGAAAGGATTGTACGTATGAACCTCTGAATGAAAATCATTTTCGAGATACATACGATATTTCGGTAATTCCTGCAACGGTCGACCTACTGGTTTCTTCTTTCACTTATAACCTGTTGTTAGTGAGCGTATGTCATTAAAATAATTTCGGAGAAGCAGATGATTCCAAAAGATAATTCCATGAGTTAAAAGTGCAAACATTTTGGCCGAAAACTATAATTGCTCTCTGAATATATATAGATTTTTTTAGGATCTTTAAGGTGTCATTTACGCCATTTAAGACCACCTTTGATGCTTTAACGGTGGTAATTACTGGCGGTGTGGTTATGAATTTTGAACTGCTGCATCACTGAAATTGCCGAATAATGTATCTTTATCAATGCACATACGTTATCAATCGCTTAGATATAGACAGATTCGGTGAACATGAGTCTCCCCGCGAATCTAGGAGATTAATTTGTGAAGATTGATCGGGAAGTACCGCTGCTTGTCTACTTCAGCAAATATAAATCCGACTTTCTCGTTTATCTAAATCCCCAGACGGACTATCGTCCCGAAAACTGCGGAGTCAGGGAGAAGAGTCCTCTACTTGTGCGGCCATTTCTTTCCTCTCCCAGGAGATTATCGTTATAACTACTTGCAGGGGACTGCTACCGTTCTTCACAGACCGAAACTCACTTTTTATCCCCGCCGTTTAATTTTTTTCACCGAATTTTCCGAATTAACTCCCCGAGCACCCAAAAAAGCTCCCGAGGGAATGGAAATAGACTCGCCGAAGGATTTCCAAGTCTTTTTACCCAGGCTAGTCGGCAGCGAGGGAAAAGGATAAAGAGAGAGGCGACGGATGAAAAGGTAGAGGATATGACTGGCTTCGGAAGTGGGAGAGGAAGACGGAGAGGATATGGCAAACGTACTAACAACATGAGGGGTTTCGACTAGAGGATTATGCCATAATTAAAATTATTATAACGATAAAATCGCTTTCAGATGCGAGGCTACCCTGAGACAACGATGGCTACTTGCTGTATTTGTTGACTTATTCACTTTCGAGTCACTTGTTAATATTTTCGGCGTTATTATTGTTTGGTAACTGAATGCTGCATAATATCTGTCTTCAGTATCGGCTCTTCCTCTTCAGGTTGACGTGTCATCAGCCTCGGGGTCGATTAGGTTAGCTCGTATTATGAACCCCAAACCTATTTTGTCTTTGTTAATTCAAATTGCACATCAGAAAGCGCCAAAAAATAATTTTCCTTGGCTCAATTCGTTTTTTATTGATATCTTGCAAATTTATCCACATTAATCTATCGCTTTGCAACCAACGAAATATTTTGTTTCTGTAATTTAATCATTATATTATGTCAGTAGATATATTGTACGGTAAATACTGAACTAACTATGAATATGTTTCACTATAGAGATAGGTAAAAATGAATAACATGCTATTCTTTCTCCTAACGAAATAATTTTGTTCTTTCCAGGTAAGTGACGCCTTAAAAACAGTTTCCATCGGAAGCAAGCATCGGAAATGCGTAAGTATAAATTATTTCACGAATAACAAGACACGAGTCTCTCTGGAGATTTTGATTATTTTTGTAAGCATAATTTGCACTTAAATAGGAATTTGTTTTTCAGATAGTTTATCATATCTTGCGTCTTTTTCTCATTTTAAATCGCGACAAATGTCTGCTACAAGCATGTTTAGTCAATTCTCCTTCCAAATGCACCTAATTTATTTTTCAAACTATTTTGCTTCAACGAAGAAAAAGCGATTTGTGCAAAGATGATTATTTTAATACTGGAAGCCCAATTACAACCTCCTAAAGTTGGACGTATTTCCTTTCATTAGAGAGTAAGTGATTTGATTTCCGATTATGTTGGAACACAGTTCTATATTTTTGGTGAAGTACCAAGCTTCCTGGTACATTTCAACGTACCTGCCCTAATATAAATAAATTATGAAAGTATATAATGAATTATATAACATAAGTATTTTCGTCGCGTATTAGGATTGAAAAGTTGCTTTTACGATGCTGAATTCGTGTAAGATATGAAGGAAGAAGATTCTCCGGAGGAAATCTGTCAGCATAAAAAAATCATTTATGTTGCATAGCGTTTATCTTATAAATAAGATTTTTCGTAATGTTGCGCATTATTTTTCTTTAAATATTTAACTCCGGTGTTAAATACCGTCCATGTTTTAGGTCCTTTCTATACCTATAACTACTCAGTAAAGCATGCATTCCAATAAGCTTTGCGATGTAGACGAAATTTCCCTACTTTGTGAAACATGGGCCTAAGAAGGAAAGGAAATGCATTCCAGACTCAAAAATTAGAACATTAGAAAATGAGCTCCATATTATACGAGACAACTTATTAACTCTAGTAAAGGAGAAGAGGGAAGAAGGTTTAGAGAAAAAGGAAGGAAATAGAGAGGAGAGTCAAGGCTATTGGGGTGGAATGGGATTTCAACGTCAGGCGTTAACGCTTTTTTGGGGATGAAATAAAGAATTCGTTATTCCCAGGCGCAGCGGGAATACGTTTGTGAGGGAGGAAATGGGGATGGGAAGCGGCGTGAAGGATCGTAAGCACGACGCTTGGATTAGGTGAGGGGCGTAGCGTGGAGAATGAGGAAGAAAAATGAAAGAGGGAATGTGGGAGAAGGACGAAGGAGTGAGATTAAGCGCAAGACGAAAGAGAAGTTAGAAATAGAGTATAGAAACAGATGGATCGGGTGGAAGATCGAGTGGTATTCATACAAATCCTTTCTTGTGAAGGTGCGCAGTAATAGCTTTAAGGTTATGGTGAAAGAGCAATCCGTCACTAAATTAAGTGATGGCTTCTCTTTATTGGCAGATAGACTTCCCAATATATCCTGATCACTTGCAACGAGCCATAAAATTCTTCAGAGAGTAGAATTTCATGTATAATTCTCAAAGCGTGATAGTTAATCTATTCCTGCTAACATATCTTGATGAAAGGAATGTTTTCATACGTCTTTTGGCACGAGATATAGAATGAGAAATCATATATGAGACAATTTTCACAGATATCCCTAGCGCGTAAAGTGTTTTCCAATATTCGACTCTTCTCAGGTATATTTAAGTCGTTTCATAAAAATGTATAGTTGATTCCTTACTGAAAAGCTAAATATAGCATTTTTTAACCTCTCACTATCACATTTTTTTGTGTTTGAAGGAGCTTATAATTATCTAATTACGCCATACGTTCTTGGGAGCAATGAAGCTAGAATAAATGGTGTAATTTCGTGAGTTACACCAGATTATAATGGCCAAATAAATCGAAAGGAACGTCATTATTTAAAAAACACTGGAGGAAACCGGAGATTTATAAATGATACCATTTCTTAGCTAATAATTGTATAGACGACATGTAGACCGTTGGCGGTTCCGGTGAGGGAAAGGGGCGATTGCCACTTGAATCTGATGAGGAGCGAGAACTACATTCAGAATGCTATGTTTTTCAAAAATCACTGTACATCTACAAGATTTGTAACGACAAAGTGACATTTTTTAGATTAACTTTGGCTAAGCTCATAAGGAAATTGACATTAATTGACCACTCTTGGCAAGTTTTTGGAGCCGACCTTATTGTAGTCAATGCTTGTTAAGACAATCGCCTTAACGAATACTTCTATATTCCAGCTTATTTCATGACTTTTTTCTCTTCGGTTTTTAGCTAGTCTAACTTAAAAAGTCTACGTTTAATCAAAATATTGCCCTAGTAGCAACGAGGAAGAGTCGGAATTAGTCTTCAAGGTGGGGCTCACTTCCGATTATGTAGAGGTACACTCAACCACTAGTGAGCGTATGTCATTAAAATAATTTCGGAGAAGCAGATAATTCCAAAAGGTAATTCCATGAGTTAAAAGTGCAAACTTTTTGGTCGAAAGCTATAATTGCTCTCTGAATATATATAGATTTTTTTAGGATCTTTAAGGTGTCATTTACGCCATTTAAGACCACCTTTGATGCTTTAACGGTGGTAATTACTAGTGGTGTGGTTATGAATTTTGAACGGTTAATATCATCCTTCCTGACATATCGTTGCAAATGAAGCTGAATTGCGACTCAAGGGTGGGTCGTGGCTTCGTCTTTAATAAGAGGTAACAAGAATGAGCTTAATATTCGGGAGGAGTTCGTAACCGCCACTCATTATATGCAAAACCAGGACCAGCCAGATTGGGGTCGGTCTGGGGGTGCATGCTGTTTTGGTACCCAAATGAAATGCTGCCCTCCTTCTTTCTCTCGAGAGATTCGAGTTGGTGCTTTGCTGTATTGGACTTCGAGATCAAGTCCAATATAAGGTTAATATCATGATTTTTTATTGCCATAGATCATCAATCCGAGAATTGCTTTGTCGTAGCTCCAAAAGTTTCCCTAATTCTTAAAATTTGCTTTTCCCACATATTTTCTAATTAATATTACTCCAAATTTAATTTATAACTTAAGACTTAAAAATCACGTAAATCTTACCATTCAAATTAGGTTTTCCTCTGATTTGCGGTCCTATTTATACTTCAGGAGATTCTGCTGCTTAGTGCTTAGTGATGGTTCAAGCATCGTGAGCGAGATTTCATTCGACCGCACTTAAAGAGAATCTAACTTATCAAATCTGAAAATATGGGTTAGCGAGTTACGTTTATATATTGCATTGTATGTGTCTATAGTAGCCTGTATACAGTCTAAACGATACCGTGAGAATTTCTGATAGCGATAGGAATCGGAGTAACTGTTGGGAAATATTTTTTGTTGAAATTAAACAAACTTCTTTAAGACCACTTGCCTCTGGCTTTTGCCTATGGTACGCATGGCTTCAACTTCAATGTGTGGTTGAATTATTTTTCTTTCAATCGGAGACCTTTTAGAGTCTTTCTTCATTCACTCTTTGAATGATTCTATTATTTCCTCAGTCTCTCCATTTAATTTTCATCAGTGTCCTACATCACATTATTGCCTCTCTTATCTTCTCTCTTTCTGTTTTAGTCTATATTTCACAGCCATACAAAGCAATTCCCTTTATAAAGGTTACTTAAAATATTTTACTCGCCAGGATTCATATCCTCTCTGGATTGTAGGCTATGTAAAGCTCGGAGTCCTAAAACTGAAGTTCATTGTATTTTTTAATCTTATAAGGGAAAAGTTGTTGATAAAATATCCGAGAAATCAATGGGAACATCCTATTTTCTTCACAGTTGTCGCTAACTTCAATTAAACTCCTCCGTCACCAACGACCCAAAAAGGGAAGTGATATCCAAGCCAAGCTTTCACTTAATTTTCTGTATATATTATTATATTATTTTGAGCATTTATTATATTAATACCAGTATTTTCTGTTGATACATCCAGCTTATCTGAAAACTGAGAAAGAACAAGGTTATGCCTCGGTTACAGCTGCCTTTGTTTTCGGGGAAACGGTGGGATCTTATAACATCGGTGCCCAAAGCGATGGATTCCTACGTAGCCTCACTTACGTGAATTATCTTATCAGATTTGTTCTGTGGGAGACCCTAATTATGTTAAACGCCTTCTTCTGTCAGTTCCTCCAGCATTTTTGGCTTCCAGAATCCAACCTCTTTCACGAGATTTTTTTTCGAGTATCTTAAGGAGTCGCTCTCCAAGTTTGATACCAGTCATTTAAAACATCACGTAGCATAGAATAGAATAGATTTAAGCATAGCTGGAATCATGTGTTTTATGAGTTTGAAAAAAGTTGACTGGCATATCCGAACATCTACATATAAAACTCAAGTCCTAGGAAAGGTATGTGATGAAGTAATATATCCAATGGAAATACAATACAGTAAGCTTTACGTTATTGTTTGAGCCAGACTTTTCCTACGACATGCCGCAGCACAGTTGTTTTCAGTTGGTAATTTCTTGCTGCTTCGCGTAAGATCTAATACGTGCTGCTAATTCCGTACAATATACCGGCGTTATGTTGGTTTTTATGGTATTATGGGACCTCGAAAACATCTTTTTTCTTTCTACATAAAGTATCGCATTATTTTTTCCATATCGATTCCGACTGTAACTAAGAATCACGTAGCTAAAGGCACCGCGAAGCTATAGACGAGAGTGTGTCATGAAGGTATAAGTGTTGGGATGCACGGAAGGCGTAAACAGCCGATTGTAGGCTAGTCAAAGGAAAAATGAGAATTAAACTATCAATAAGCATTTTATGGAGTACTACCAATGTTTCAACTTTAGAAATTAAACACCTTTATTTCTTTTATCTTTCGCTTGTCGACATCATAGCTCTTTAAGTACATACTCGTACGTAGCACAAAACCACACGTTACTTGCATCTTTCTTATCGCCGCACAGGGGAGGTTTAACTCTTTTCCGCTTCCATAGATCTCACGAAAACGCAAAAATCCATCACAAAATCTTACGTGTTGCTTTCAAGCATCCAATCGCATAGGAACGAAACGAGGCACAAGTTTACCTCTGAATGGATTTCGTTGAAAGACTTATAAACAAGAGTAGCTTGACCGCAGGCGAATTCGCCAGCGAAATAGCCCGCACTAGGAGCAACAGGCGCTAAACTCTCTCGAGGAAACCCACGCTCCCAAAATCACCGCGAAAGCAGTCGGACGAAATGAACACAATGCTCGCTTTGAAAAACGAAAAGAATTTCTCCCTGGCGGCTGAGATTCCTCGAGAGAATTCGCTAATCGCCCCTGAAAGAACTCCCTTTTTCCGCAAGGCGAATTTTTTGGAGGCAATGCGAGGCCCGGGACCCACCTTCCTCCATAAGGAACACGGGGAAAGATAGAGCGAACCGGGCGGACTACTTCGAGGATTTTCAAAGTGGACGTTGGTTATCCTCCCAAAACTGAAGAAGAAAAGAATTAACAGGCCGGAATATTGGACTCCCAGGAAGTCGTACGGAGGACTCTTAAAGAGTGGAACTACTGTGTTTATCGACGCTACTTCTGCTTGACAGCAATGATCGATGTCGGGTCTCGATCCCTATCTCATCCTTGAGGTTTAGCGAATAATGCAGGCGACTGACCGATGGGATATGAAAAAGAAGGTGCAGAGAATGCAGAGTGCAGAAGGGATGGAGTAAAAAGATTGGACCCGGATAAAGAGTGAGAATTGGAGGGACATTGGCTAAAGAAGAAAGTTTTGGAGTTGAAGGATCATCGAGTAGGTAAACTTCAAAACTACTGAACAAGGTTGAAGGTTCGTCCGTAGCCAAAGAAAACGAAATGGAGAATAGAATTTCCACAGTTCAGAGATATTTCAACACTTTTAAATTACCATTGTACGAGCTAATGCGATCTTTTTAGTACGAACTAAGAATTTTTTACATCTTTAATGTAAAGTTATGAAGAATCACACCGCGTAAATTTGGTTGTAATTGAAGCAGTTACTAAGGTAAAGTCTCCACATAGGATGACGATAGCTCGTAACTGAAACCGTTATTAAACGTCAAACTCATTTTTTCGTGATCCTACCTAGAACCTCGCACAATTTATTTATTATTTATCAATAATTGTTTATATTAAGTTCTACTCACATGCTTACCACTTTGCCATATCCTGTTCTTGCGAATAACGTCATATTATTCGCATGAATATTCGCATATTATCACGCATATACGTATAATATCAACGTGAAAATGTCAATGATTATTTTTATGATGTCTAATATAGATCTTCTATTCATATTGAATGTATAGATCATTCTCGTCAGCTTTCATTTCATCTTGAGTATAATCTTCAGTGCTAATCATAAAAATTTCTGATCCGTATACTTATTAATCACAACCCATCTCCATCTCCTATTCACAAAGAGCAGACCATTTACTGTAACGTGAGATAAAGTTTCGTTGGAGGTGATTGGCCGAAGCAGCCAAACAATGCCTATAGAACGATCCCGAAAATACACGTCCACTGCAGTGCATCAATTTATTTCAGCGCGTCATCTCCGACACGAAACTTTACAAAAGACGTAATGATGACTGACATGAATTTGAATTGAATCTCTTCGTGCTCATTGGCCCCTAGTATATCTAAACCTTTAAATCTGAGGCGAATGCACTTCACGCTTACCTTTTTTCGCTTTTTATATCTCCACTGGTAATCTTAACAAAGATAATCTCCTTGTGTCCTTAATTGCGTGGGCAAAGTATTTCAGATGAAGCAATATTTCAATTCTGTTATATTTGAACGAAATCGTGTTTTGGTTACCTGCTTACAACAGCAACTTTCTGGTCAAGTATGGGATATTCATTATTTGCTTAATTTTGTAAATATTGAACCTAAATCTGCTTTGAATGTATTTGTATTATATTACTAGTATTCTCCGGAATGTTCAGAAATAGCTCTGTATTCATCTCGCAATATCTATTGGCATTCGAACAATGTTCAAGTGGCGTGTAAATTGAATGAAATTCTTTTGCATTAATATGTAAATAAGTGCAAGGAAAGTTAGATTTTCAAATACAAAGAATACAGATTGCTATCTGTGAAAGTTTTCACACCGCATGCAGGCGATACATTGTACACCGTCATAAAATTCAAATCCCAAGAGCTGCTAACAGATACATATGTTTACACGCCAGCAATCAAACACACGGAAAAATTGCGGAGGCAAGGTCGCTTTTAGATGTGAAATAGGATTCTGACAATAGAAGATATATTTTCTACTATTCGATAGGTTATCTGAGATAAGCAAACCAAATTTATTATTTATCCTCTCCAATTCAAACAAAGCATACCCGTTTCAAGGGGTGTAATAGACACCAAGTAAATTATCGGAAGAGGAGATGTTTCAAGCAATCTGGAAGCCTTTCCAGCAGATACATGAATCGGTTAAGGGTTAAGACCAGGGGCTCATCAAAAATTCTTATATTCTACCGCCTCAAATTGTAAGGGGTTGTTCTGAATTATTTACCATATTTGCTCATACTGCTCGATTGGGGAATAATCCGGGAGAACCACGGCGATTGATTAAGGAGGGAGTCAATCACAGGAAGACGCGACTCACAATACACGATATCAATAATACAACACCAATAATACAATATCAATATATATCCAATAATACAATTTTTCATAAATCTTCAGTTGCTACTTTAAAAAGTTATTTGGAGAAAACTCTCCAAAAGAGGTATTGTCGGAATAGGTCAGTAGTAAATCACCAACGACGACAATTTCTACCTCTTCGCACTGTCCGTTAAACACAATGGTCTCACATCCGGTGCCGCGAGAATCTTTCCTATCCGTGCGTTTTCATTTCAGAATTCTTTGAAACTCGGGAAAACCCGAAAACGGGAAAGAATACGCAGTTGTTTACAGTAGAGATGCCCCTCAGTCTGCCAGGAACAGAATTCTACACCAAAGAAGGTCTTTCTTGGAAGAAAGAAGTGGGTCCTTGCCCAAGTCTTTGGAATAGTCGAAGAAAGAAAGAAGGTTTTTGAGGAAGGTCATACTGCGTTAGGGGGAGAGAAGAAAAGAGGGAGCGTAGATTTGGACCTAACACCTCGCGAGGACTCCCCGCAGCTCCGGTCCCTACCTTCTTCGCCTCCAAACGTCCCTTTCTACACAACACCGAGGACCCCTCCCTCGGGGGGCTTTCCTCCCACACATCCAACCTCTTCTTAAGTCCCTCATCCACCCCTCCCACCCTTTTCCTTTCAGAAATGTAATTTGTAAGGAAAGGCGGTGGTGTGAGGCAAGGGCTGCCCCTTTGGACCTCTCGACTGGAAAAGAAGTCCGTACGCATGGTGCGGATCTGTGGGCCCGGGAGTACAATGGTGCGAGAGGTTTTGGGAAGGATGGAAAAAATAAGACGATCTTGACGCTAACAGAGGTTTTGAAGCCTTCGGAGAGGATGGGAAAGTGGAAGCTAGGATTTCAGTGTCGTTAATGATCAGTTTTGGAAATAAAGATTCATTTGCATCGATTAATGCTTTTCCGTTGATTGCAGAAATGCTACTAAGCAATCAAGTAATCTTTGTAAAAGCATTACATCCTAGAAAGTGAAGTTTTGTGTTCCATCCACGATGATGTAGATAGAAAAGGAGACTTTTTAATCAGTCTCGCACAAAGAATGACGTTATTTGCTATTTAGCATTATATCATTATGTTTCTTGAAAATCCAGAAATCTTAAAGTTCTGATTTGCATGACGAAATACGCGATACCGTGATTCCCGTTCTCAGCGAAGGGGTGGCAGTCCCTGCCATACGGCGGCTTGCGAGTATTTATTTACATTTAAATGTATTGTATTTTGCGAGTATTTACTTACATATAAATGTAAATGTGAATAATGCTCTGGAGAAGGGTTAATTTACCGTGATGGTATTCGTATGCAATTATTGCATCAAATTTTGCATATCTTTAAATGACTTCCATGGAATAATTACTGAAGAAAATTAGGAAGGCGTATTAATCTTCGTTTTCAAATAACCATTGAAACGGCTTCTAATTCCGAATTCAATCATGCAGAATAGGAAGAAGAAAAGCAAACCTGGATGGGCTATCCAATGCAAAGCATGTTCCGTATACCTCGTGTTCTGCTGTCGTGAAGTTGCCTTACCAAAAGCGGTTAGTAATTGCTTTCGACAGATTGACACGCTCGCTGATAAACTTAAGTACACGCGTGTGTTCTTGCCGTATTCGAAAAAATTATGCTTGGAAACAAATGATCTACGCAATCGAAAACGTTGAAGATTTTATCCTGAGTGGGCAGGAAGATTCGAAGGAATGGTCACTCCATCGGAAGTCAGATAAGATATCAACGTCGTCGCTAAAAAGCGATAACCACGGGTCCAAAAATATATTTATGGCGATTTAGGCGCGAAGGGGATATTTTTAAAAGTTAAAGAAGAAATTAATCATTAACTGTAATTAACTGGCGGAAGATTAGACCCAGAAACTCTGGGAATGGTGTTAGACGTTGATAAGAAACTCGACGGTCACCTAAAGTACATGGTACATTTAGTTGTTCTCTTGGAGACTTTTATAATTACCATTATTAAAAAGAAAGATAATTACTTTATCAACTACGAAGTAATGTTTTTCTAGAAACTTTCTAAGTTTTCCTGCGGGAATAAATTATTAAACGTTTACATTGACACAAAATAAAAATATCCACCAGAAATGGTTGGAGTGAGTGCATTCTTACTTTCCTTAAAAGATTAAACTTAGGAGAACGTATTGTAACTCTCGGTTACATCTTATCTCTTCTTTTGATCGAAATTTACCAAATCACTCAAAATAATCAAAAGATAAAAAATAGATAAGTACCTTCTAATTCGAGCTCTCAATCAACCTTTTTCAGATGTTTTTAGCGATAAAAGGGATGTGTATACGTTTGGTTTTATCATATCATAGATACGTTTAAGCACATAACTTCCAATCAAAAACATTAAAAGATTTCGAGAAAAACACGCAGCTGCAAATATGGCTCTTTTAACGACGTTCCTCTAACATAGGCCGACGAACAACGCATTCCAGAGGATAAATGTCCGCAAAAAGACGCCGAAAACGGAACCACGGCGTGCTGAAAGGACAATCAAGAAAAACCTCCATTACGTAAAACACTCGGGCCCCGAGATTGCATAGGAGAAGAGGATGATAGATTAGGGGATAGAACAAACTGCGCCACCCCGTAATCGGAGCGAAGATCCGAGGACTTTTAACCAGAAAATCGCCCCACGCTTATTCATTAGCGAGCGCAGTAATTTTCACACCCTCCATTTTGATTCTCGCACACTCACGCACGACTCCCCTCACGCCTTACCAATAAACCCTTCCTTTTCACTCAGACACCTCTCCTTCGCCCGGAAACCAGGTCCCCCGGAAAAACCCGTTCTCCGGGATCTGCCCACGCACCAGAAGAAGAGAGGAGTCGGTTATGGTTAGACGAAAGAAGAGGGAAGAGTTAGGCCCTCTGCGAAGGCAGAAGAGAGACAGAGGAGAGGAATGGTTGGACCAAGCGGTAGCATCGGTGCCCACGATCTGTTTCTGGAAGGCGCTTGTATTGTATTGAAGTAATTCGTATTTTGGTGAAACTTCCCGTCGTTTAACTAGAGAGTTAAATTCCAGATGCGCTTGTAATGTTGCATCCTTTAGATGCCCTGACAAATAAGTAAGTCAGAGGACTGCGGTAAGTAAGGAAGTATCAACACAACTGAACTCCGTCTAGCCTGAGAAATAGTGTAATGAACGTATACGTGTTTTACTGAAAACCGATGTATCTCCGAAATATCTGAGTTTGGAAGCAATCAAAGAGCTCTTAAACATTCTTTCCATCCAGATCATGTTTCGTGGTATAGTCGCTTCGTCATTTTGTATTTTTCCTCAATTATGCGTACTATTAATTAAATACTAATGTAATAAACATCATTTTAAATATGATAAAATTATTACAGAGGTGTTTACGCCAACCTACTAGTGTATATAGATAAACACCTAAATACGCTATTCAGGGTAAGATAGGACACAAATCGACAATCTAATAAATGAATCCCTTTGAAAAAGTTAAGAGATTTTTAACCAATCTAGGGTTAAAGTTTATTAGTTTGTTTTAAAAACCATGGGATAATTGCAGGGCCGGTTTTCAACTTTCAGCCGTACTTTGGACAATACTGCCGAGGTTTTAGTTTTTATAAAAAACGTTCCATGTAACTTCTCTATTCTGCGCTATGCTGCTCTGCCTTCCGTTCTACGCTGTCTCGAGAAGCAGGCGAAAAAAGAGAGAAAGAAAGAGTGGATGGATAAGGAGTGGCGGCATTTCGCACCCGATTCAACCTCGGCGCCGGTGAGTCCACGAAAAGGTCCAGAGGAGATGTTTTCGGCGATGCTGAGGGCAGCATAGCATAAAAGCCTCTCTTCCTGTGCTGACCTTGCGCGCTGGGCTACCCGTCCGCCGATTTCCTCTCCTCCAACCACCTCACCCTCACCTCCGCCCGCTGCTATCCACGGAGGACCGGAGAGCTGCTGACCGTTGGGCGAACTCCGAAAAACTTCCTCCAAGAAAAACCCAAGCCACAACTCAAAGCCCTCCCTTTCCTCCTCAGCCTCCCAGGGCCTTCCTCCTTCCAACCATCCCATTCCTCAGCTTGTCTCCGTGTCCAATCTGAAAACGACACGAGGTGGGGTAGCCTAGTGCCCGCACGTGAGAGCACTCTTCCGATTTTCACGCAGCCCGCGCAACTGCTTTTTGCGAACAAATAAACATTTCATTCCCGGATTTATATCGCGTTTCTCGTCGAGCGAAGCTCTTCGAGATTTCCACCTTGTGGTAGTGGAGCGTCCCAAAGAGGCTGGTTTGCCTCACATTCTTTTTCTTCTCGAGAAACTTAATTCATTCACGGCAGTATGTTATGCAGACAATTTTTATCTCTTCTGGTCCTGAGATTAGGGCTCGGAGATCTTTTTTCGTTTTGGTCGGAGGGTCTTTGTCCACAAACAATACGAAAAAATTTTCAAACCGGAAAAAAGGCTTCCCTCCTCAAGACGGGAGAGGTTTAATGCATACATATTTTTGGGGATTCGGAAAACTTTAAGACGTCCTAGGGTTGGGATGACGTTTGAAGAACTGGAAAAAAATAACATCGACTCCATCCGTTAACGAATGTGAAGATTCGGCCTTGGAATTCTCTCGTATTACTTATTTACGGCAATGAATTTCTTCGAGTTTGAACCCTCTGAGTGTGACTGAATAACGAATGCCGGAACATTTGTCATATGCTTCTCGAGAAAAGGCGAATCGAAGCCCGCTCGGGTTGGATCCGAGCGGACAATGGTGAATCCTTGAATTCTTCAAAAAGAAATCAGTGATATTTAGCAAGGTGCGGATAAATATTCGTCACTGATAATACTTATTTGAAGGACATATGAGCGTAGAAAGCGAATGAAACTGCTTTTATAAGCCATCTAAAAATACATCTGGTTATTCGTTATTTCCTTTGCTTATATACCAGACAAGTAATCATGAAACAAGCTGTTTTCTTTCTAACAAGGTTTAAAAACTTTTTCATGGAAGATAATCTACTGTTTTGAAATAAATACCGTTATACATACGTATTTGCCAGTTAGTGCAAAAGCTCTTTCAGATCAGCCTAGAAAAATTCATATTATCCCTTTTAATAATTTATATTTGGAATTTACACATTTGCATGTTGTCTTGAACTGCGATCTCTCTCGGTATTATCATAGACCCGGAGAAATCAAAAGTGCCAAACCTATGTACCAAAGAACTACACTTAGTTGCCTAATTTCCATATTCCCCTTGTTAAAGAAAGTTATGTAGCCTATCTTTTAAGTATAACTTATCATTAGGGCCTATAGTGTAAGAAATCAAGCGATTAGAATAAAAGGTAAATACGTACTAATAGAGGAATTCGGAGCTAAGAACTTAGAGGGAACCAACCAAGAAGAAGTTGGAATTGTGATAAATGCATAATATTAAAATATCTGGTCAAATATCGTGAGAGTGTGACGGTGATCATCCCGATCTAGGAGCTTTCAAGGTATTATAGGGTAACTAGTAAAACGGTTTCTGGCGTTACTCTGAACAATTTATTTTTAACGGAAAGAAGAAAACACCTTGTGCAAAAGGGCATGAATGCCTGAAGTTTACATGCTTACTTATGTTATCTACATCTAGTTTAGGAGCATTCATAGGCCTGAAGATGTTATGCGTGTAGTAAATTCTAGATCGCAATAAAGTTTAAGAAAAAGTGGATTCCAGTAAAGTTTTCATTTAACCGTATTGGAGAATCTTGAAGACATTTTACGAGACGTTTAAGAAAAATACATCTTACTATCGATTTTTTAACTATAACATACTTTTGGCTCTTTAATATTAAATAGAATGGCCTTTTCTTTATCAGATATTCTTCCGAATTCAAAATTTGGACTAAATTTGGCGTTTTTTGACCGGAGGTTATTCTGATGAGTCAAGATTTCTTATAAGAAGATTGGTAAGAGGACTCTTAGTCATACGAAACTCAAGCTATTATTAAAGAAAATGACAAAAGCGATTTTCCCTTTGTATTCAAAATGGACAAATCACTGAAAAATATAAACCCAAAAACGTCACTGCTTAGCGTTCCACCTATCGCAACCGTATAGTTCCACCTATCGCAACTTGAGAAATGGAATAATTTAATTTTTCTATATGTACACGATAGAGAAAAATATATCTTTCGTTTACTTTTGTCATTTAATTTTTGTATTTTAATAAAATTACCTCACTCCTCATCCACTACCGTATGGACTGAGTTCTTAACAAACAGACAGGGCGATGTAAAATGGAAATATGCTCTGCTCTGACTGAGTAAAACTTAATTTGGTAAAACTTGAGGAACTTAATTTCGTACACAAAGTTCCAAAACTTCCGCCCTCCTCCTCCTCCATGGATCCTCCCTCCATGGAGATGTTACAATGAACCAAATTCTCATTAGAATGAAGCTAATTCAAAATTACATTTCACCCGAATTTGTCGTTCTCGGCGTAAGGGAAAATGACTTATACGGATTTGGGCCTCCACCAAGAGATATGGAGACCTCGAATTTGCTCCTCCGGATCCATTTCAGTCGCATTCTTCGCCACACCTTCGGTCATCCGTCCTCTCGGGCAAAAACAACGACTCACACCACTTCTCCAACACGCGCCTCCTCTTATCGCCCTTTTTTAAAACTCCTTCATTCGAGTCGCCTCCGGTCTTGCTTTCGCTTTCCCTAGCCGACCACTTTGAGCGTGTTTCGTTAAAAGAATCGAATGCCAATCCTATTTATATAGAAGTGACGGTAAAGGTGAAAGGAGCGTGGGCTTTACGTCTTGATAGAGGAGGGTCTTATTTCGACGCCTTCGACATCAGACGAAATTAACGCGCATTTGGAGATGTGTCTTCCAAGGGATGCTAATGAAGAGAAAAATGCTGCTCCGTTTACACGGTGGAAAATTAATGTTTCTCAGTCTGTTTTCTGAACCCATCATTTTGGATTCCGGTTCCGTTTCTCAGCGTGAGGTCATTTTTTCAATTGGAACACGCATATCCATGGCGAATTCATAGAACAAGAAATTATCCGGAAAATATTTTAATTGAAAGGTTGTTGATTTATGAACATTGAAAATAAAATCGATAGAGGAAGCTCTAACCATATGAAGCTACTTATCTGATAAAATAAAAATTCACTCTGTAAAATTTTAGAAATTCAAAAATGTACGGTGAAATTTTCACTCAGTGAATTTTTATTTTACCTTATAAACACTAATTACTGCGTGAATTTTTATAAAGAGTCAACCGCTTTTCCTTAATCATGGTTAAATGAATGTTAGCAGCCTATGAATTTAAAATTTAATTTGGTCTACCTTATGAAAGGAAAAACCTCTAATCCAGTCTACCTTATGTTAAGTGAAAATGAAGCTTGGGGAATTATGAGTTATCAATAAGATTATAACTTTATTCAATTTCCGGAGAAGCAGTTGGTTATGTGATCAGTGGAATTATCTGTTATATTATATGACATAAAGGGTGGGGTAAGTAATCAAGACACAAAAGAAATGGCATTGAAAAGGAAATGTTAAGAACACTTACGTAAAATTGTCTTAAATATTTCCTTTCATTATATTATTGTTATTAAAATATTTCTTTCACTTCAGAAAATACATTCTGACAAACTTGTCAGAATAATAGATACAAGTAAAGAAAACACGTGAAATTAGGCACTCCTGAAGACATTCTTTTATTTTGGTTGCCATCGTTAGCATATTCATACAAACTATCAATCTTTTAATACTAATTGTATGCATGGCAATGTTTTTATATTACAATTGAAAATAAGGAATACCTGCAACTTTTTAGATTCTGATTCTTGAATTTTCGTAGGAATTTTGATCGTACAGAATTCCCTAAGAATTTGTAAAAATGTTATTATTCGTCAATAAAATGACTGTATCATCCATATTATCTGGAAAATCATAAGTAACTTAGCACATATTACTTATATGTTATATTATTTTTCACGCATTTTTATCTTCATTCTATTTTGCAGCATAATATTCATTTTACCCTGGTCAATCTTCAAGATCCAACGCAGGGACATACGTTGGAGAAGTATCTTTGAAGAATTGGAACTATCCGTTGAAACTCGAGATCATAGTTCGCCAGTGATTGCAACAAGAGTTGAGAATATCGTGCGTTCGATAAATGAATTAGCCGATCGCGCCAAACCAATTCTTTATAAGCATTCGAGTTTCCCGAGGCGTTTGACACAATCTCACATGGCGCATCCGTCCTTCACGAATGCCAACGTGGAAGAATGAGATCTTATGAAGAGTAGACGGTGCCTCGAGCCAAACGCGAAACTGACATTGATTGACATCATGATTGAGCGGAAGAAAATGTACAAGGAATTATATTACTCGCGAGCGTACCGGAAAATGTTACCCAGAGATGCATATTGAAACTGATTACAACAATCTCCGCTCACATGTTTCACCGAGTTCAGCAAAATGTGTATGCGTTGAAGACGAGAGGGAAAATAGCAGATTTCTCCCCTTGGGACATACGCTCATCAAAGATTATTTTTTTCCGGTAGGAAATCAAGTCGTGCCAGTTCTTTATAAACTGTTATCAATAAACTGATGTAACGAAACACTACCTAAATTAATGAAAAATAACTAACAAGAAATATATAGCTAAAAGTATAAATGAAAATGGAACGCTCTGCATTTACTCCAAAAGTAATGATTAATTTAAATATTGTTCAAAATTTTCTAATTAATAAACAATCCAAATTTAGATATAAATGAAATAAACAAGCAAAAGTCCCGCACAATTATTATTTGATGCGACTAGAATAGAAAGTGTAGCATGTTTATTTATTTATGTCATTGTGCAATTCCACATATAAAGTCATTATTCCATCCAGTAAAATATGACATTCTTTTTATTCCATATTAAGCATATATGTCTTATTGGTTAGTATGCGCCGATACACTACCACGCGTGACGATACAAATACATTGCATATCATCTGCATCCACCTCTAGGCGTATTTATTAAGTATGTTTTAGTGGTTCTTTTTTTCTTTTCCCCCTTATTGTGCGGGTGTTTTCCGGCATCGTGGGTTTCTCTCCATAAACCTTCAGTTGAGGAGTTTCTCCCCAAAACCCAAATTTTTGTCTTTTTGTATGTATCTACATTTAGTTGTAAGTATTAGTTTTTATTTATCAACATGACTGCCAATTTGTTTGTATCTACTGTTTGTATCAATTTTCTTGTACCTAGATTGGCCTTATTACTGGGATATAATGATTTACTTTTCTTGATTTAAGTGAATTTTTGTAAATTGTTTTTCGTTATTAGTGTAATATTATTATCATGTAATATCTTCGGTGGAAGAGAGACCATATTGACTTCGAATAAGAGTAAAATAATAATAACATAACAAATAGGAAAGTGTAATTCAATTTACATAAAAGTATCCGTAGCGAAGTGGAAGCGTGAATAAATATTTCGCATGCCCAATCTGCAACTTTACACAACTCACAAATGTAGGCGCTTCCACGCCCCCAAAATTTATAATAAGCACGTTTTACTATATTCAGATGGAACTAGTCATTCCCTCGTCGGTTCTTTAAAGAAAGGGAACCTCTATTTTTTGGGGCAGGTGACGTAACGCAAGTAGTCCTATTTGCGTTCCGCACCCGAAATGCCTCCTTTCATTTTTTTCTTCTGAGAGACCGTATTTAGGTTAGACTTCCGTCAATCTTTCCCCTCGCGCCCTGCCAATGAGGAAAATTATTGTGTATTATTTTAACTCTGGAGACACCCTCGTATTTCACTACGGGAAAAGGGACTGCCTAAAAAAAAGTGTTTTTTTCCTTCGGGAGGAGGAAGGAAATGGAGTGGGAAACAGAGAGAGAGAGAGAGAGAGAGCACTGTGAAAGGGAGACTTAATAGAGAGAAAGGAGGGATGAAAAGCGTACGGAGAAGGAAGGATGGTAAAGGAAGGTGATTGATTTTAATAGATAAGGGGAGGAAAAGAGAGCCTTGCAAGTTCATTCTCCACGAAACGATATGATCTGTAGTGACTCATGCAAGAGAGTCGGTGCTCATATACATGTGGTTTACGATATCCTCCTCAAAATAACACCACACTGACATCGTCCGTCAAAACTTACAATCTAATTGCCTTTATATCTTCGACGTTGTAAATCACACACGTACGAACGAGTGATGCTCGCTAAAACACAAAAGATTCTTTGATATTAATAATTTATTTCAGAAAGTAGAGCGTAAGGCGATTCAATTTCTTAAAAATTGCTACGATAAAAAATCAAGTGTTTCGCAAAAATACTCTCAGAAGAAGGTTGGAAATCCTTAAAGGAAAGGAGAATAGAAGTTAGGCTGTGATTGCTAGAAAATTTTAAAGAAAGTACATTTGTGGAAGACATAATCAGTATTATCTGACCCCCATGCTACTTTGGTAGTTCCGAAAATGAGCGTAAAATAAGAGAAACACGTGATAGGACGAGTTGTTTTAGGGACTCCTTCCGCGAACGATACAAGACAACAACAAGCTAAAGAGATTAGTCGAACTCTTGGTCTTTAAGCACAGGCTAAAGGGCGGCTGGCAAAGTATTTATGTGGATGTAGATGTATTATTATAACTACCAGAAGATATGCAACAGTGATTTCGCATTTTTCGACACATTAACCCGACTATTTTTACTCTGTCAAAAATTATTGTAAATATTTTTTTTGATTCATTATAGTCTTAATTGTAAATCGCACAGAACTTAATGTTTTCGTTTGTCATATGCTTTACCACGTATTTATATGAATTCAGTATTTTTGAGAACCACTATGATTCTTAATTTCTGTGTACCTTTACGGAATACAGGATATTTGAAAGTTCGAAATGATTTTATTCCAAAATTAATTTCAAAAATAGCATTACATCGTTTAAAGGTTTAGATCCATTATCAAGTATTTCACTTAAAAGTGTCACAGGAAAGTTTCTTACGGAAAATGGGTGCTCTTTACCCCATGCAGGAGCATAATGCGGAGTGGACCATCTCATCTCCACTTCAGCATAATTATTTATGAAATTAGTGTTTTAAGAAAGTAGTTGAATGACCATTATTCAAACACCAATTATAGCAACAGGGCTTAAACCCGTACTTGGCATGGCGGTACAGCTTTCTCATTTTCAGGGTATTTGGAAGGAGATACGACACTGTTTAAGGGGAGAGCGGGGGAGTATAGCACCCGGTCGTTGTAGCACTTTCTTCTAACGCCCTCCCAAATTAGGACCCTTTGCAACTGGCGGAGATTGGGAGGAAGTTGGGTGAAGGGAGAAGAGAAAGGAAAATAAAGGGAAGGAAAGGGAGGGATGAAATGAGAAACTCTCAGAGGGAGCAGTAAAAACTGGGGGAGGATGGCGGGGCTGAAATTGGAATACGTGGGTGGAGTAAAGAGAGAGAAGGCAGGGCCCAGGGCATTCCCCAATTATCTCTGGGGAAAGAAAAATATCGGCTAATGAAATCAATGTTTTTGCCGAGACATTCCATTCCAAAAGTCTCGTACTAACCCATCTAAGATTTCTAATTGGAATATTTTCTTCCTGTTTGGATTGTTTCCAGGGAAGCAATTCCTTTCGCATGCACACAGGGGCGGATTTAGACTATCAGAAGCCATAGGCGCAAAGATCAGATTGAGTCCCCACTAGGGACTATGTAAAAATTCGAATTATTTCATAAAATACACAGATATATATTACATAGAAACCTCGGTCGCCTCACAAGGGCAAGAATAGATAAAGTTTTGAATTACAACGCATAGTATTTTTATAAATTACAAAGAATGATGGATAGACTTTACATTCTAATATATATGTACTATAAACATAATATGTAGACATACTTGGCAGATATAAAATTATTTCTTGGGTACGAAAAACCAGAACAATTTTACTGGGAATTAATTTGCAGTCTTTTCGAGGCCACCGTATGGATCAGACGCTCAGTTAGCGCATATTGCGCCTAATCATAAATCAACTCCTTTATGCATAATCTTCTTTTGAATTAGCTTATTTTAAAATCTTTCGACGGATCGTACTTTTTACAGGGGTAAATTATTGGCTGAGTCGTTGGAAAAAGTTTATCGTCATAAAGGAAGATTGTGCTGATTTAAAAAAATTTTAATCTAAAAAGACGTGTTTTCATTTCCCAACATGGGTACTTGTTGATACACCGTCGTATTCTATTTTTAAGCGTCATTGTACTTTTTCACTTGAAGTTCGGAATAATCAAACAATCTTATATATGTCCATGAGTATATTTTCAGTCGTAATTCGCATTTGCTTCTGTTTTTCGGTACAAGAAATGAAGTTAAAATGAAAACTGATCGATTTTTCGAATCCTTTGAAGTTAAAATAATTTCACCTATCTGCATATGGAAACGTGTATTATATCAGTTCGGAAGAAGAAGTAAGTATCAATATGTTAATTTTCAAGATTTAAGTACTCTCTTTTTGTGCCATTGGACCAAAACCTGCGCTGGGTTCAATGTGCGATCTCATGATTTTCCTTTCCTCGTTTAATGTATTGTTCAAGGGCATTGTTTTTTGCACAGCTCCTAGTGTACATCAAGATATACTATCGATATGGTTGTCTTCTGTATGGAATACCCAACAAATTAATTTCTATCTTGCAGAAACAATCCAAACAAAAAGTTTCGGTAAGCTATATTTACCTTTAAATCTCCTTCCTAGGGAACTGTTATAAATAAAGTCGAGTGTTACGAAGAAATTCTTGCCTTCTCAGACATTACATTTTCTCATTTAATGTTATTCGTAATGATTTGATGATGACAAGGGCGACTTTATTATGCGTGACGGTCTTTAGCAGCGAATCTCAACGAAAAAATGAAAACATTTTTACTCTTTGATCGTCCAATTTACCTTTCCCTCCTTAATTCTCTCCCTTCCTCCAACATTAGGGATATCCGAGCACCCTACAGCCAGAATTCCTCCTCTCCTTCTACACGCACCGAAATGAAGAGAATTAAAATACACGCTGTCGCGGTTGGTAATTTCGTGCGCGGCGCTGTAACCCCTTGCGCCTTATTTCGAGGTAATGCGCCGTGTAAATCCCTCGCTATGCTTTCGGAGCGACTGAGAGGTGCTTGTCTCCGACAAATTCAAAGGGAAAGGTATTTTAATTTCGAAGAGATTTTTTTAATGCTCTGCTGATTCGGTGGAGATGTCTGGAATTTTTTTTGGGCGCGTACAGGTATTTCAAGGCGAAAATTCCGCTGCACAAGTGCGTAAAGAGTATATATGCATGAATAATTTAGAGCCGTGAATTGAGGTGGAAAAGGCCGCGTTTTAAAAGAAATTCCGCATCTAACCTGCAAGATTTTGTCTGGTTGTTAATTACGGTGACAGAACGCGGGTTAACTCCAATGTTCAAGTTGTGAGGCAAAGAACTCATTCCGTGGCACTCTCTGAAGTGCCTTCAAACTTTACTTTACTTTTGATTATCCTGCTCGGGTAGCTCGGCTGGCGATTAATTCATACTTAATCTAAATCACTTAACATCAGGTTAACACACAATAATATAACCTTTTGAAAAGGTAGCATATCATTTTGGATTTCGGTCAAACAGTCTGCTTTTAGTTATATTAAAATGTAAATAAAAAAATATTATTTTCTTGTTTCCTTGCTATTTGCTTATATTTTATTTATTCATTAAATCTGAATTAAAATTTTACATTTATTTATGAATCAGGTTGCAGAGGCAACTCCTTCGGTGCAACATTCAAGGGGCGTCAACACTCGAATATAGGAAAATTCTATGAAAATTAACTAATTGAATTTAAAAATATTACATGATGATTACAATAATAGTTACAAGACAGCGGCAATTGCTGCCCTGGGTGCCCGCGCTTCCAAAGTCGAAAGTACTGCTCTGACTACATACTAATCTTCAACTCCTCTCACTCCGTGGATGATTCTCAATATAATCATCTGGACCGAGAGGCTCTTTGGAAGCATCTGCCTACCATTAATTAGTCACTCGAAACGAATAGACGATAGAACTTAAAGGTAAATCGCGGACACCCATTGAGCGAAAGAGCCGTTTGAAGGCGCTCAGCCGCCTCAGCGCGCCGATGGCATCCGCGCAACCAAGCGGAAGTCCTCTCACTTATCGGCGGCCATTCATTTCACTATCTGCGGAATTTGACGCTTCCAACTCACCGAGAATCGGACAAAAAGACGGAGAAAACGAAAAGGGACGACGACAAATGGCAGGAGCCTTATGGGATTTCTGACGTCTGCTCAATCGCTCGCAACCTTTTAAGCCCCGCGCGCCAAAACAAGACCGCGCGACGCAGATGGGCCCGCTAACCCAGACGGAAACGGTGATTTACGAGAATTTCCTCTCACCATTCGAAATCCACGACTGCCCTTCTCAGGGTATAGGACAAAAACTCGGGGAATGAAAAGGAATTGGGACAAATGCCAGTCAATGGGGGGGGATTTCGCATTTCGCTGGAACTTATGGTGCGAAAAATGGTCCAAAACAAATCCGTCGGCCACATACGGCCTCTCTTCCAACCATACCGAGGTAAATAAGAATATTCCTCCACCTTTTCACTACCGGAGGTCCCCGAAACTAATGGCTCCCAGAGACCCCTTCAATCCGCATTACAGTCGAGGATATTCTAAACCTCAAGGAAAGAAAAGAAGCGAGGTTTTTAAGGAGGAAGAAAAAAAATCCCCGAAAGGAACTGGTTTGTTCGGATCATCTCCCATCCGCCTCTTTGCCGGACCTCCTCTTGACATCTCCCCGCCTTCACACCCTTTCCCCACCAACTTTTCACCCGCCTCGCAAAAGACGTCTTTCCCATTCCAATCTGGCCCTCCGAATGGATTCTCGGGTTCTCCCTATTCTCTTCTTCACGCACGCACCTCTCCTTTCTTCCTTCTTCCACGGCCAGCCTTGTCTGCCTCTTCTATTGGAACCCATCCGGAGTGGGGGGGGGGGCTGCCGGGGAAGAGAAATGGCCTGTGGGGTTGCCGGAGTGGGAGTAGAAGAGGGTTAGGTTAGCCCGGCAGGGGTGAGGCCTCTATCGAGGAATGAGGAGGCGGAGGGGGCGTAGGGGGAGGGAGTCGGAGGATCGGGAGGCTGAAGGGCGTTAGGGGAAGGAGGGAAGGCAGAGACTCGCTCCGAACGTATCCTTCACTGCACGGGCTTCCCTTCGTAAGGATCTGTCACGCTGTCGGGCGGACCTACGTTTTTCCATCGCCGAAAGTAATCTTCCCCTCGATCCTGCGAGACAAGCAGTCAGAGAGTGTTTACTCCCAGGAGAAGTTGTAGCCAGTTACCGGTGCCTCGCATTGCCTTCGCGGGTGATAGTTGTGTCGCAGTGGTGGGAGGAACCTTCCGGTCAACCCGCGTATACAGCTGTGTTCAGTGCACTCACGTCGGGTTGCGTCCCGAGAGGACTAACTATAAAAAGTTATTCCATCCGCGAAGGACGAGCCGTCTGCGATCGTGTGATAAGGAGGTCCGGGGGATAGTCCGCTGCGGGCATCTCTTCCAAGTGCGTTCCTCCTCGCGAGTGGCTTAAGAACGAGTGTGGTGACGGTGCGTGGAAAAAAGACTGGAGGAATTTGTTTCCGAGTGTCTTTTTTCGGGTTTTCACCCTTTATTCGACGTGGAGGAGTTTCCGGGCCTCGGACCCGGTGATTGTAACCGCCGTCGGTAGTCCGAAGACGTCTTGTGCTCGCCCATGAGGGAAAGCCGACGCTTCTTGCGTCTGTTGAATCCCGGGCGGTCCTCCGTGGGATATCTCGGAAGGCGGAGGCAGTCCAACGTATGTATCCACTTCCGGAATATTTACTTCAATACCTGCAGTCGATTTGACGAACTGCCGATAGTCGAACTGGGTCTTATCGGTATGGAAGGCGGAGGCGGGAAACGAACGTATGATTATCTCTTTATCGGTGCAACCCCTTTAGTAATTATCTGTATCGGTTAGACTTGAAAGCATTGATATCTTACATCAAGTTGATAGTGAAAAATGGAACGGATTAGTTTTTGTAGTTAATACCGACGAATGGAATGATCCGTCGTACTTGTTTTTCGGGGTTATGTGGTTAACCGTGTTAAGAAACCCGAATCTCTCGGAAGAGAATGGAAGACAATCCTTGGAATTATTTTCCACTCATTACAGTTTTAGATATCTGGCTAAATTGTATGGTTGTGTATGTAGAAGTAATCCTTGCATCTATGTAGATGCAGATGCTGCCCTTTAACCATTCTAAGAACCAATAAATTTCATGACGGGTGTTAAAGACGCAGTTGAACGTAGTTGAAAGCTAAGAATATTTTTATGCATATTTTTAGTTTAAATGTAGGAGGGTTGACGGAAGAGATGCTGCGACCGCAGGCTCCGTATCCCATCATCTTCATTCGTTCCCTCCATAGACCGCATCCCTTCGGTACGCGTCCGTCCAAAGCTAGGAGCGCGCGCTATCCAGCGTTCGTCTCCATCGGCGGTTTCTTTAAGAAAACACCTGGACCGCATGACGTTCTTTAACGAGAAGCAGGATGCATTGGTAGAGGGAAGACCCGAACGCTGGTCACGGACTTGTTGGAAGTACCAGAAAGGGGCGAGTGGAAGTTAGAACTCCGACTGGAAACGGCAGCAAACGAGTTTCATATTCATCGCGCATTAATCTTACCTTGTTGATGGAGATGCGATGAGCATCTTTCGTGTTTGTAATAAAGCCGGAATTAAAAACATTCCAGAATTTTTTCATAAAATTTTGATGCGATTTGGTTTTATAATTTGACAGGTAGAGCGGAATAAGACTGGGAGGGACTTGATGGATTATGTATACGCCAAAAAAGATTGTTAAGCCTTTGGCTGGATGATCTTTGACAATGCGTGGTTATTTCCATACAATTACCTTTTCTGAAGCCCTTGCTTGAGAACGTTATAATTATAAAATTGCATTTAATTTGTCGTAATTGCATTGCGGAGGTATTAAGTTTATAGTCAATTGGATCGGAAAGTTCGTTTCAGTTACCATTTAGTTCCATGTAATTGAGATTATGTCGTAGTCGCTTCCGTCGCCTCTTCTTTGCCCACAATTTACCACCAAGACTGTGGACGAAGATGGGCGGAAGTTAATTACAAAAACAAATGTAAACCAATACATAGGCAACCAATACACCATTTCATGGTTTATATAAAGTTATTTTCTACCTAGTTTTCAGTATCGTTAATTTACTATCACCATCATTTAGAATCAAAATATAATCAGAATTAGCAAATCCGCTTACCAATCAAGTACCTAAACATACGTCAAATATGGAGGTATGTTATCGAACTTAAGTATCTAAGTCCTCCAATCGATATTTCTGTCAGGATGCACTCTCGAATTCCTTGGTATTTAAACATTTTCTGCTGGAGAAATGCGTTTCTACCGTAAATTATAAGTCATGCTTTATTAATTCCCAGCAAATTCCTATTCGATCGCGAAATTCGCAATGACAAGCTGAATAAAGAGCGTCCTAAAGCGAAACTCGTTCATAATAGTTTATTGCTTTGTGAAATCCCGTATTATAAACTAATGAAATTGCGCCCCTCTTCATAAGAAAATAGCGATACATGTTTTCGGTGTATTTTTGTCTACACGGTTTTTCGTCTGCACGAGTTTTTTCCGTTTTCCAGAAGCGGGTAATCCTAAAGGAGGAGGTTGGAGACGATCGATGTAAGGAACGTAATCGCCCCGCATGCATTAACTCGTGGAACCGACCGCCACGCAAGGAACGTCCGCGGAGAAGAAATTCCGCGCCCCCTTTCCCCCGCTTTTTATACACACCCACCGGGCGTGCGTGTTTCGTCCAGGGTTTTGATCGCTCAGCCCGAGGCAAGATCAATACTCACTCACTCTCCTTCCGCCCCCGAAGCTCCTTCCGCCCTCCCCACTCTATCTCCCTCCCCCGTCCCCGGGGGAGGAACAAGTAGAGGGACATTTCTCACGCGTGCGCCGGGATCGACCCCCGCCCGGAAAATTTTGAGACTCGTCTGCGAGGGGTCAGTCGCGTCTGATGCGCCGAAAGGGAAGGCGACGCGGGCCTTCGAGGGGACGTCGCGGGTCTTTGGCGGTGCGTAGCGCGCGACGAGGCACGCCCTCCAGTGCGGAAGGACCCGACGGAAAGCCGAAGTAAGTAGATCCAAAACACTTGCTTCTCGTGACAGAATGTCGTGGCGGAGTCAGGGGGCAGTAACTCGCCGGAGATTGATGGTACGCGAGGGCCCCCGTCGGCCGGCGCTCTTCCGCGGTTGACATAACTTCGAAGATGTTACCGGAGTTGTGACGATGCGATTACGTAATTTCAACTCACCCGGATGATTCCAAATTTTCGGGCGTGAAGTTTCCGGTGACATATCTTCGTCGAAACTACCCTGCTTTGTTTCTGCAAAGTTTCTTCTGGTCGTGATTTTCATTCCGGAAGTCGTTCAGTTGCGGAATAAGGTGAGGATGGAGGATTTTTTTATTGAATCGGGCATCCCGCTAAATCAGCGAGACTTGATTTTGGCCGTTGAGAATTTTACCCATCTGATTACCGGAGTCTATGATGTGAGCTGATTTGAATAACTATGGGAATTCGAATTTTTCAAAGATCGCTTTTTAGAAGGGTCCGTAAACATCGTGTTATTTTAAAACTGTAAATATTAAGTATACGTTTTTTATTATTATTATTAATTTAAATTAATAGAGTTATAATATGGCAATCAACAATCAAAATTTTTGTAATATTTGTGTGACTGTTTAAGGAATATCAACTCTGTATCTTAATGCATTGGATTTGATCATCACGCAGCGAATTGAGAATTTAGTATAAATTGCGTTGGGTTGTGTTACAGGAATAGCTCTCACTCAAGTTTGTAATCCCAATATCGCGAATCCGGAGTAACCGTGTTGAAAAATAACGTTCTTAGAATTCCTCTTTTCCTTGATAAGAAATTATTCTTTCCACGAATTGCCTGAGTCGAACCCATTTTTCTCGAGTGTTCCTGGAAGTGGAATATATATAAACCGATAACGTTTGAGAAGTAGGAATAGGTGTGATCTTTAATAGCTTGTGGCAGATGAAAGGAACCCGTTATCGCCGGCCTATGAGAACTGATCGTTCTCCGCTCGACATAAAATGTTGACATCCGCTTGCGGAAGTATGACAGAAATCAAAACATCGGCTACAAAGTATCTGTCGCTCTCATTTGTTCACCACCGCAGTCCCTGCAGATAATTGTACGGAATACGTTCCATTCAACTTCCTTGTTGGAGCGACAATGGAAGCGTGTCAACCTCCGCGCTGCGATGTTTCAAAATTTACGACCTTCGAAGACGTTGCGACATTATCTGCAATTCTTCCGCCTCCTGCGCTGAGGAGATTATTTTTTAACCGTAATAGGAGATGCAGAGTTAATTACTCCGGTCGGGGGAGATTAATGATACAAGAAGTTGATGGTGTTGCCCAAATCTTCCTTGTAGGAGATATTTCCGCATAAAAAGTGCTCGTGGAGTTCTAATTAGATCCAACAACAAATGATTTAAGTGACCACTTTGTCTTCATAATCGAATCGCGTTTTCGTTTTGCTTATAATTGTTTTTCGTTAGTTGTGAATACGGAAATATTCGTGTAATGCCGATTAAGCGTGGCAGTCCGCGAAAGAATATTTTATGGCTTATTCCGCAGTTCGCCGTGAAACTGATTCGAGAATTGCATCCCAGCCTTTTCTTCAGCTATTCCGATGAAGTTAATTGAAGCTAGCAATCCGCGATTTCACGCGGCATCCTCTTACAGGCCTTCCTTTGACTTTTAGGACATTCGCCGCTCAGCCCACTCCTCTATTCAGATTTAATTCTGGGTTTCCATTCCATTGCCACTCGTTTACCTCATTATGTCAACAGTTTTCTTCACAGTGAACTAAATTACCTTGGTAAATACGGCATTAGGAACTTCCGATGGCTTCGGACGCCTCGACGCTAATTTTCGGAAGTTACCCTTCCACCAGCGGCGGATCCCTCCACCACAAACCCTCGTCTCCGGCCGTTTAACCGCTTAATAATTTCATATGCATCCTCCTTATTAATCAAATGAGAGAAGCGCTGGCAACACTGGTAACGTACCGACTCGCCCACGGCTATCCAGGTGCGCTCTTATTACACGTGCTGCCTCTCCGTTGTAATGGCGAACATTCGATCGTTTGTTAGCCGTAATTTATTGCTCGCGCATGCCGTATCGCTGTCCTTGGAATAACGACGGTCATAGCGTTCTTTATCTTTCTCTCATTCCATTCATGGGAACCTTAAAGGAGTTTCCATCAGTCTAATTTCCATAATCGTCGTCGAAACATCTATTGCCCTCGAACGGGTACGAAGTAGACTGCTTCGGTATGTCTTTATTTTTAACTATTCCTTTCCTTTGGCTTATTCCCTCGGCAAAACCGCCGTAAATCCTTTCACGATTCGTGTCATAATGACGGTAGAAAAGCGTTTCGGAGATCGTTACAGCGTGATCGGAGGTGTGCCAAAATTTCTTTCGCTGAGGATTAAATGGAAGGCAATTGCGAGCGCTGCCGTGGATTCCATTTAGGTTCTGTATGCGTTCTGTTGTTTATCCCTCTAGTAGTTGACAGTGCGTGGCGCGAATGCAAATTTCAACTACACTAGATTGGATCCGGATCAGGAAGATAGTACGGTGCGATCCGCAAATGGCTCGCCTTCGTTAATCGGATGTTTGCCCATTAAATTTACATCAAAAGGAATTTGAACGGAAAATATTTATTGGAACGTAACGTAATGGGAATCAGTAGAGCAAACGACGATGGAAAATCGCAAGCCTTCTACCTTTAGTACCTTCACGCTACTACTGAGTTTATTTTTTTATAAGTTAGTATCGTGAAGCAAGCTTGCACGATACCATTTGCTGTTTTTGGCTCGCGTCATTGTATTTGTTTGTCGTTAAGCGAGTTGAAAGAGTATCTTTTGATTCAACGCTAAAATTAGAGCTGCAGCCAACCAGCTGTTCAAGTAGGCTGTATTTCTGGGAAATTTATCGTAACAGAAGTTTAGTTACAGAGTTCTAACGATTATTATTTGGGATAATTACAATTATTTATTAGGTTGAGTAATTCCTTACGGCGTTGAAAACTTTCGTGTCTCGGTAAAAACTCGTTCCGTCCATTTTTTGAGCAATTCCTAACTTCACTTGACTTAGGAAGGTTAAATTTTATTTTGGGTGTTGAAAAAAGTTGTGATGTTAATTCAGAAAGTAAATACCCCTCTTTAACTTGTTGTGAGCATGTATTTATGAATCTATGTTTTTAGTCGGGAGCCTTAGATCGCTCCTTTGAAAGATTCGTATCTTGTAGATAGTTTGGGTAAGGAATGTTTCATAATTGCATTCATAGCTCACTATGGCCATCCTTGAGGATAATCAGTTTGAATTCATATCTTTTATTATATTCCATACCAGACTCAGAAGTCCACCAGCTATATAAGCTAATCTTTCAGAGATGCCAGCGCAGTAGCATTACCAATCCGATATGAAGGCGACGGACGAATCGTGGTTAGCAAGTACCCCTAGCCTAGACATCATACATCCTCTCAGAAGGTTTTCAAGAGTCTTATCGGCTGAAGGAATCGATTCATTCCGCTTTCCGCACCGTAATTAAGTTTTTGCTCCGTTGCAATTAAGCATTCCAAGGGAAGCCCCCTCGCGAAACTCTTCGGAATAAAACTTCCGATTGCGAAGTCGTTCAACACGCGACGTATGCGATAGAAGTCGGTAGGAAATCCGTTTTCCGCTGTCAGTGTCGCAAACGTTACAGCCCCATCGGGGGAGGACGCTTTTTAATATTAATTCATTGCTTTCCTTCCCCATTCAGTTTTGCGTGCAAATAGTTCCGCAAAAATTAATGGAAGTCAGGAGGAGGCAGAGATGATGGGAGTGTATATAAGTGGGCGACTCTTCCATCCGTTACGTCGAACCCGAAAGTGGATGCAGGAAAAAAGGCGGGGCCCTTCTTTAATATTTTTTTAACCTTTTCATGCGAAAACTTCCCCCGCGACCTTTTTCCTCCCTCTCCTCATCCTCCACTCCGTCGCTCAACCTTCGCCCTTCCCGACCTGCCCTCTTCAGACCCTCTCCTCCCAAAGATTCTTTAAAAACCTCTCTTCCGTCCCGGTTCTCGGAGATAATAGAGTTTTCTTTAATTTATTTTTTGCCGCTTTCTAGGGATTTTAGGCTATTTATTTGTGTGGGTGTCGTGGCTAGTGGAGGCTTTCCGTATTCGATAGACGGGCTTTTGAGCGTTATTCTCGTCTCCTAAATGAACTCAAAGGTAGCTAATTAATGATAAAAGATGTAGCTAATTAATGCTATAGAGTGATGACTTTTTAATAGTGTAGTGCGATATCGCCGCAACTATCGCAAAAGAGATGTGCTCAACAATTTTATGATTAGGGTTAGAGCATCTGATAAAAATCTGGCGGCCACGGGAATCGAACCTGGGACTCCTAATTTCCGGCTGGTTGGTCTATCCATTATCCTGTCATAACTGTTCTGGAAATGGAACTGTCCATTCCGGGTGAGTCGCAGTCCCGTCAGACTTTTTTCGTGTCCGTTTTTTTCTTGGGATCTTAGTGATTGTTGAAATTCTTGAAAAAGATATTTAGTCATTTTGTATTTGCAATGATTGTTCCGTATGTATTTGAAAACCAGAAAATAATTATTAGGAAAAAGTAGCAATCCTTGTATTTTTGCCGGGATTGGATGAAAATAGGTAAAACATCCGTATCAAGCGTAAGATTGTGCATTTTGTCAACTTCCTTTCCTACTCTTTCTCTCTTTCTGAATATGCCACTCCCATCGAGGGGATGATTCAGAATGTATGCAGATCCTTGAACATTTTTTGAGCTACGTATAGGGCCTATACTATAGGCAATGTAAAGAACTACTGTTAATTTTGTTTGATCGATCTTTTGTAGGGGTATTGTCGAAATTGTTTTCATTTGAATAAGCATGTCAAATTTTTCTTCTAAAGAAGTATTATTAACTCATTATTATTGTCTTCTTTGGAAGATAATGTCCCTTTCTCAGTTTTATTTTTCATGTCTCATTTTTATTTCTAGGGAAGCTACGATATCGTCTCATACAAAAGTGATAAGTGAATTTCGTCGAAACTGGTTTATTATCTTGAATGATTGTTTCGTGTTTAATGATGATGGATTCATAAAATTGCCGTACTCATAACCATTAGCCAAAAAGGAGTTGTCAAGCATTACTCTGGTATACTTATTTAAATCCTACCATTTCCATTCTCATTATTGACCAACGATAACGTTAATTAAGAGGAAATATTACCTTACGGGTTAATGGTTATTTCCAGAATTATGATGTATCAAAACAATATATGCTACTGGAATGCTCTTAACCTTAGATATGAATATTTGGATTGATGTGGCAGTAATGTTTTCATTTTATTGGCCTTCTACTTTTTAGGAATGTTTAAAAGACTGTATACTCCTTGTTGCCTAAGCATAAACTTTGTGCGTGTTACGCAAAATTTCTGTTTACACGAGTGTGTTCAGATTTTACGTAAAATCGAAAAGAAGAGGGCTGTGTTACAAGTGTAGCGTTTCAGATTGAAGATGTCTTCGAATGTTCGTCAGTTTCAGCTTCCAATCAGATAATTTCCATGTACCACGCTTGTATTCGTCTTGTAATGAAGTTTATTCTCTCGAACATCTATCAGTGATTGATGGCTTCGCAGTTGTCATCGATGGATTATTTACCCAAGGCCATTCTTTCCTCGGCTTTGATGTCATTACCCTTTGCGCTCGTAAGAATGTGGTGTTTAGATTATTCGGGCAGGGCGAGTCGATCGAACGCCCCCTCGAAGAAATTCCTCTCGATGCGATTTACATGTATCAATTCCTGTCTCGATGAGTGCGATTGGAATGGGCGCGGTTCAATTTCCCATCGCTATTCGTCGCCTCGTCAATTTTGTCTCGTTGCGACTGGAGCTCTCCTTTGCCCGTGTCTTCCGCTTGATAATGCATGCAAACGTATCGGCGAATGGCTTTTCACGGCCATAAAAATCTACGGTTAGGCATTCATTGTGGGGTGGATTTTCGGAGGTGCCTTTATGCCGGAGTTAAAGTGCTTGGTATTGCATTTTAGGCGGTTGGCTTGGACGTAGATATTATCATAACAGAGACTTTAGAGGGTATGATTTCTCGAAGCGTAGATGGGCCAGTAGAGAATCTTTTATGCCGGCGACGGCGATGATGTTCGGAAGTATTACAGATTTTCGTTTTTTGTTTTGAACTGGAGATTGAAAATACTTAGAATTGAATTGCATTTTAGAATTTCCTCTAATGTATTGCAACCGTGTCTAAGTATTTGCTACCGGAATATCTTGGATGTTGATTTTACTTGCTATAAAAATCTTGAAGTCCCTTTGAGAGAGGTGTACTATATACGTGATTGGCATGATTTGTTTTTTTATCCAATCAAAGGGTAGAAAAGTAAATTGGGTAAATTCTTTGACAACTTAATTATTTGACCATTATATAGTCATAAGACAGTTTAAAGGGATTTTTTACTTACCAATGTACAAAAAATATAGTCGCGCGATGATATACTTGGTGTTTCTGTGTGTGTAGAAAAATCTTTTTTGTTATTTTGTTGTTGCTATGAAGTTAACTTCAAAATTATTCGCCCAATTTTTATGTCGCCCGAGATTGTGCGTAAGGTAAAACACTACCACGGTTAAGTAATATTTTAACGATTGACTTTGTCTCCTTTTATTTATAAATGGCTGTATCAGTTATTGCGAAAAGCGTTCCCTGGCGTATTCAAACGCCCACGCAGCATAAAAAGCCATTGAGACTCCTCAATCGAAGCGAGTCTTTATCTCCACGAGATGCATCGGAAGTGATTTAACCTCTCGAGAGTATGTGACGTACACGTTCCTCGTAAGCCTAAGATTAATTGACGTCATAGCGTCATGACACTCGCGTAAGAGCGAACTATTTTCATCGAAACGCTTTTTCATCTCTATCGTACGAAGACGGAAAATATTTCGAAAACAATTTCAACATTTCAACACTCGCGTAAGAGCGAACTATTTTCATCGAAACGCTTTTTCATCTCTATCGTACGAAGACGGAAAATATTTCGAAAACAATTTCAACATCCAAACTCGCGGTCCGCTGAAAAATCGCCCATTCCGGGCCACGAACGGGGCGGACTTCCTGTCAAACTCTCATCTTTTTATTTATAACCTCCGAAACAAAAACGACGCGGGTAATTAACCACGGGACGTGAATGGCCGTGACTCTAGGTTTTGTGCCATCGGTGTGGAGGAATCGGAAGGGAGGAGGGAAGTGGAAGGTCGACCGGGGCCGGAGATCGCGAAGATAACGGAGAAGCGATTTCGTTCTGTGCTTCGAGTCCAGTTTTATTCCGCCTTCGGATACGGCGCGCGGAAAAAAATGAACGTCGGCGAGGGAGCGGCGGCTTTTTCATCTTATTTTCTTTCCTCCGAAGCGGGTTATGAGATGAGTACCACCTCACGAGGTGGATCTCACGGCGTCCTGCATCAGGATTCATTTTTTTTAAGACGTTAGAGACGTAGTGGTTTTGGTTTAAACCAGGAAGAAGTTCTGAGTAGTAGATGGTGATCGAACAGACTTTCTTACAATGAAAGCTTACAACTTACGATTGAACTTGAATGTTTTTGTTTTATTTGGGCAGTGGTGGTCGCAGGTGTCTTTTGATGAATTTAACCCGCGTTCGGTTATGGGCGTTGATTTTCTTGGAATCTATGGTTCAGTGTTTACCCAGTTACTTACGAACTCTTGCGTGATGAACCAAATGTTTTGTTTGCTTTCGTCCCAGGATGTTGCCAGTATAAAGTTGTTGTCAATGTAAATTTATTCGCTTGGATATTTGAAATGAATTTCGTGGCTTGCTAATTAACATCCTTCAACCTAGAAAAGGGTCACTCTTTATTTGCATTGCAGTGGGCACTTTGAGGATCGTCATTTCTTGTTTTTCAATATGATTCTTTGAATTTCATTAATTTGTTTTACCTCTGGTGATAACTGTAGTAAAAAACACTTGCTCGCATAGTGGCTTCTTTTGGTTCATTCTGTTAGCCATAGAAAGGACTCGATGTTGCTATTTATGTTAATAGGTTTGGATTTAAAATAAAATCTGTTTCTAAACTTGTGAAACTCATAATTTATTTATTACGGTAACATAAGTTTTTCATTGTTGGAAGGTTACGTGTAGTTTGCGGTCATTTCTTGAGAAGAAGCCCACTTTGGCACGATGTCATCAAAGTTATCTTTGCGCCTAGGGCTTCTAATTGATAATATTCTTTCCCAGTATTCCCTTCCGAATTATACAAAATATTTATGGAAGTTTAGTGGAATATATCCACCCTTGTCTGATTCAGTTGTTTTGTATTAATGTCCTCATAAACTTATTTTTCTGCGGAAGAATATTTCTAAAACCCGGATGTGTTGACGTAATCTTCCTCGCAGAACTGATTTCCTGCCAAACCTCCAGCTGCAAGAGGAGGAAGTAGTCGTCATTCTGATTATGCATCTTTCAGCAGCTTAACGCCCTTTCCGAGATTTAATAACATATTCGAAGAAATATCATATCAACCTATCGAAGATGCGAATTATGCATAGAAAAGGAAGATGGAGCGATCCTGTGACCTAAGGACTTGTTTCGGTCCGCCACGTATGTGTAACCTTAGAATTTGTCCCCTCCCTCGTCTGCAGATCGTCCCCAGATGAAAGCGACGCAAGAGACCACAAAAGGAGATTGCTCCATCGCGCTCTTTTTGCCGTTATATGCCTTTTCACCGCGCCTTCGGAACAGATTTTTCTCTCTCCCCCGCTCCTCGCAGCTGAGATGGGAAGATGCTGTTTTGACCGCGCTCCTCATCGGATTTCCTCCGTGGAATTCTTTTCTCACGAATCTTCTCGGTGAGCGTCTGCCCGAGGTCCTGTGGGCGGAGAGGCCTTTCACAAAACGTGCGGAGGAAGGCGTGTCACAGCTCCAGATGTTTCGATACCCTCCTCCCACTCCTCCCCCGCCATCTCCCGGCCGCAAGGGATGGCTTTCTGCTCGTTCGTTCACCGGAGAAAGCAACCTCACCTTCGAGTTCCCTCACCTTCCCCGCCGCCTCTCTACAATTCGGCGGTTGATTGTGCGGTGGGTTAGGTCGATTACATCAGCCACCTCCGGAGATTTCCTCTTTCTGCTTTACGGTCTATGGTAAGGATCTGGACTGATGGAGTGCTGAAGGTAGGCGGTCTTCCCTGGGCAGTTTATTAGACCGGTGCATCCCAACCGCTGTGCCGCGCTTCGGCTCCTAATGTGTCGCGTAATTTTTGAGATGAACATAATGCTCAGCATACTCTATTTTTCGGGATTTTTCTCTTTTGGGAATATTTCATTCCAATTCACCATTTTTACATTTACTATTTATAATTTATCGATTGTAGCTAAAAATATATTTGGAAATATTTTATCGTTAAGATACTGCCTAATTCATTTATCTTTCGGTCTGGATTTCGACCGAAAAGAGCTCTTCGTAGTTCAGTGCTCTGCGAAGTTGGATTGAAAAGGTGAGTGTTGGAAAACGAAATATTGGAAAGCTCCATATGAAACTTAGTAGTCCGCTGTTATCATCATCTTGGGTTATCTGCCGTAGCCGGTAGTTTCTTGGTGGACTCATTTTCATTTCCTTATCTAATAGTAAATACAAATTTGCACGTCTCTCGTGATGGGATGNATTGTGCGTAAGGTAAAACACTACCACGGTTAAGTAATATTTTAACGATTGACTTTGTCTCCTTTTATTTATAAATGGCTGTATCAGTTATTGCGAAAAGCGTTCCCTGGCGTATTCAAACGCCCACGCAGCATAAAAAGCCATTGAGACTCCTCAATCGAAGCGAGTCTTTATCTCCACGAGATGCATCGGAAGTGATTTAACCTCTCGAGAGTATGTGACGTACACGTTCCTCGTAAGCCTAAGATTAATTGACGTCATAGCGTCATGACACTCGCGTAAGAGCGAACTATTTTCATCGAAACGCTTTTTCATCTCTATCGTACGAAGACGGAAAATATTTCGAAAACCGTTTCAACATCCAAACTCGCGGTCCGCTGAAAAATCGCCCATTCCGGGCCACGAACGGGGCGGACTTCCTGTCAAACTCTCATCTTTTTATTTATAACCTCCGAAACAAAAACGACGCGGGTAATTAACCACGGGCCGTGAATGGCCGTGACTCTAGGTTTTGTGCCATCGGTGTGGAGGAATCGGAAGGGAGGAGGGAAGTGGAAGGTCGACCGGGGCCGGAGATCGCGAAGATAACGGAGAAGCGATTTCGTTCTGTGCTTCGAGTCCAGTTTTATTCCGCCTTCGGATACGGCGCGCGGAAAAAAATGAACGTCGGCGAGGGAGCGGCGGCTTTTTCATCTTATTTTCTTTCCTCCGAAGCGGGTTATGAGATGAGTACCACCTCACGAGGTGGATCTCACGGCGTCCTGCATCAGGATTCATTTTTTTTAAGACGTTAGAGACGTAGTGGTTTTGGTTTAAACCAGGAAGAAGTTCTGAGTAGTAGATGGTGATCGAACAGACTTTCTTACAATGAAAGCTTACAACTTACGATTGAACTTGAATGTTTTTGTTTTGTTTTGGGCAGTGGTGGTCGCAGGTGTCTTTTGATGAATTTAACCCGCGTTCGGTTATGGGCGTTGATTTGGAATGCAGCTTTCTTGGAATCTATGGTTCAGTGTTTACCCAGTTACTTACGAACTCTTGCGTGATGAACCAAATGTTTTGTTTGCTTTCGTCCCAGGATGTTGCCAGTATAAAGTTGTTGTCAATGTAAATTTATTCGCTTGGATATTTGAAATGAATTTCGTGGCTTGCTAATTAACATCCTTCAACCTAGAAAAGGGTCACTCTTTATTTGCATTGCAGTGGGCACTTTGAGGATCGTCATTTCTTGTTTTTCAATATGATTCTTTGAATTTCATTAATTTGTTTTACCTCTGGTGATAACTGTAGTAAAAAACACTTGCTCGCATAGTGGCTTCTTTTGGTTCATTCTGTTAGCCATAGAAAGGACTCGATGTTGCTATTTATGTTAATAGGTTTGGATTTAAAATAAAATCTGTTTCTAAACTTGTGAAACTCATAATTTATTTATTACGGTAACATAAGTTTTTCATTGTTGGAAGGTTACGTGTAGTTTGCGGTCATTTCTTGAGAAGAAGCCCACTTTGGCACGATGTCATCAAAGTTATCTTTGCGCCTAGGGCTTCTAATTGATAATATTCTTTCCCAGTATTCCCTTCCGAATTATACAAAATATTTATGGAAGTTTAGTGGAATATATCCACCCTTGTCTGATTCAGTTGTTTTGTATTAATGTCCTCATAAACTTATTTTTCTGCGGAAGAATATTTCTAAAACCCGGATGTGTTGACGTAATCTTCCTCGCAGAACTGATTTCCTGCCAAACCTCCAGCTGCAAGAGGAGGAAGTAGTCGTCATTCTGATTATGCATCTTTCAGCAGCTTAACGCCCTTTCCGAGATTTAATAACATATTCGAAGAAATATCATATCAACCTATCGAAGATGCGAATTATGCATAGAAAAGGAAGATGGAGCGATCCTGTGACCTAAGGACTTGTTTCGGTCCGCCACGTATGTGTAACCTTAGAATTTGTCCCCTCCCTCGTCTGCAGATCGTCCCCAGATGAAAGCGACGCAAGAGACCACAAAAGGAGATTGCTCCATCGCGCTCTTTTTGCCGTTATATGCCTTTTCACCGCGCCTTCGGAACAGATTTTTCTCTCTCCCCCGCTCCTCGCAGCTGAGATGGGAAGATGCGGTTTTGACCGCGCTCCTCATCGGATTTCCTCCGTGGAATTCTTTTCTCACGAATCTTCTCGGTGAGCGTCTGCCCGAGGTCCTGTGGGCGGAGAGGCCTTTCACAAAACGTGCGGAGGAAGGCGTGTCACAGCTCCAGATGTTTCGATACCCTCCTCCCACTCCTCCCCCGCCATCTCCCGGCCGCAAGGGATGGCTTTCTGCTCGTTCGTTCACCGGAGAAAGCAACCTCACCTTCGAGTTCCCTCACCTTCCCCGCCGCCTCTCTACAATTCGGCGGTTGATTGTGCGGTGGGTTAGGTCGATTACATCAGCCACCTCCGGAGATTTCCTCTTTCTGCTTTACGGTCAATGGTAAGGATCTGGACTGATGGAGTGCTGAAGGTAGGCGTTCTTCCCTGGGCAGTTTATTAGACCGGTGCATCCCAACCGCTGTGCCGCGCTTCGGCTCCTAATGTGTCGCGTAATTTTTGAGATGAACATAATGCTCAGCATACTCTATTTTTCGGGATTTTTCTCTTTTGGGAATATTTCATTCCAATTCACCATTTTTACATTTACTATTTATAATTTATCGATTGTAGCTAAAAATATATTTGGAAATATTTTATCGTTAAGATACTGCCTAATTCATTTATCTTTCGGTCTGGATTTCGACCGAAAAGAGCTCTTCGTAGTTCAGTGCTCTGCGAAGTTGGATTGAAAAGGTGAGTGTTGGAAAACGAAATATTGGAAAGCTCCATATGAAACTTAGTAGTCCGCTGTTATCATCATCTTGGGTTATCTGCCGTAGCCGGTAGTTTCTTGGTGGACTCATTTTCATTTCCTTATCTAATAGTAAATACAAATTTGCACGTCTCTCGTGATGGGATGGGAAAGTATTATATATTTCCCAAATCTTTTTATCAATAAAATCTCGTCTCTAATATGGCTGAGAACAGTGATTAAGCGAATCTCAGACCTTGCAACTGCGAGAAAATTCAAGGTTCTTGTGGGTTACTTAAGAATTTTGAAACGATGCTGCTCTCGATTGCCATTACTTAGTGTTACATAGTAAACCCTGTATGCTCAGTATTGCATAGCCTCTTTTAACGTCAGACCGTCGGTGCACATATACCTCTGTAGCAATATAGAACTATACATCCACTGTTCGTGCTCAAAGGTATTTTAGATAACAGCACCAAAGGGCTCGTGTTTTATTTTCCTTGGCAATTAACTGTTTAAGAGAACGACTCCTTTCATGGCTCATTAAATGTATTCTTTAATTCCTTATCAGTTTTTACCTTACCTTTCCATTCTCAAGAAAAATGTTAAAATCCGTCGGTAGTCTCTATCTAATTTCACCTAGACACGAATCTGTACCCGTCACAAATTTTCCCCAGATTAATTTCAATTCCAGGTCATATCGTCTGCTACTCGGCTGGAATGGATAAAAAAATCAGTTGACCATTAATACAGAGTGAATGTGTTTTCATTTAACCGCAGTTTTTAGAAGCTCCGACGAAGCGTAAATCGCGATAAGCGGAAGTCGGTCGTTGCCTGGAAACCCGCACGGTGGCGTGCTTCGCTCAATAGCAAGAAATAACAATAAAGTATCTTCGAAACGATCGTGGAATCGTTCTTTATTTGGAAACATTCCTTTATCGACTTGGTTGAGTGATATATCTATCAGATTTTACGATACACAAACATTCGAGTGCGGTAATTAACTCAAGATAGATAAGCGAACAGTTTTCGCGATATACTGTATGGCTAAAGATTATTTTTAATCGTCCATTAGAATTCTTAAAATTGTATCGTAGCTCGTAAATTTTCTATCTCCATTCGATGGAATATAACGTAGAGAGAACTACATACATAGAAATGCATACTCATACTGGTAACTCGTTTGCGATAGCTGATTTTCATGGGTGGATGGTAGTTATTGATTACTTTTCCATGTTCTGCTTAGTTCCGCTTGCGTTTTGCAGAAAAGCATATGAGTTGAAGGTCGAAATTTTAAAGCCCTCGGTGTTTTGTGATAAATATTTTTCGACATAAGAGCTTCTTTTCAGAGAAGTTTCCGTTTCTAAGATTTTATTATAATTTATGTTGAGTTTATGTGATTTTTTCTTTATTATATTTATTTGTTTTTAATTTTGTATCTATTAATTTATTATAACGCATTAGTAAGTGGTGACACTACCTAGCGTTAGTTAACTCCCAAAAGAAACAGTCCCCGCAGCGGCTTCTTATGACCATTTACAATGAATATCTTATTCGAGTTTATGTCGAACTTCCAGGTGACCATTTTACTTTTTCGTAGGGATATGAAAAACGCGGCTCATCGTTTTTTCCATTGATCGTATACTATGTGATTTCGTAGGGATATCCCTCTTTTATTTATTTCATATCGATCAATGGAGCGTGCGCAAACGCCATTCGGAAACGTTCTATTTTCGGTGGAAACGAAGTTCGCGGGTGAATCACTCGTGTGAAGTGGCAGGCGATGAGAATTAAAACCGACGGGAAGAGGAAAAAGGTCACGGACACCGCGAGTCAATTCGGTATCGCCTTGCGTGGGACGAGTTTTGACGTCATTTTCCATTGATTGATTGTCACGGAGGATACTGGAAAGGATGGGATTTGCGGGTTGGAAGGCTTCGCTCTGTTGTGTGACGCGGGCACTGTTTTCGTCGGCTTATTCCCGCCAAGAATGGGTTTTGATGATGGATGTCCAAGATGCAGACGCCAGATCGATGTCCTAATGGGAAATAATGTAAAAATAAAAAAAACGTTTAATTAATTAATGCGAAAATAAGACGCAAAGATGCAAGACAATACAGATCGAGGTCCTAATTACAAATTGTCGTAGTAATTTTTTTTTTAAATCCCGTTTAATTAATAAATGATAAAATTTTGTTTATTATTTTACTGACAAAAATAAAAAAAACAGGAAAAAATCAAAGAAAGTTGCATTTCAGGAAATCAAGTAAATGTCCAGGGCTCGAGTCCCGGTCTCGTCAGCCTTTTTTTCATCTTAGTGTCTATCCTTTGGGACATCGTATCGAATTGTAAGAATAATTTAAAAATCTGTTTGAGTTAGTCATGGATATGAAATTCGTCTGCATAATCTTCATTGAGACCCTCCCATTGGCTTCATATGTCGATGTCCTCAGCTAGAATCTCCCTGGATCCCGCAACTATCCTCTCCACGATTCTCAAGCTTCTCCATTACATTCACATTTCGAATGCATTCAATTATTTTGTTGTTTTAGATGTATGTAAAAACTCAACTAAGAGATCAATCACAGTTACTAACTCGTAGTAGTGCTACTTTTCAGTTAATCGCGATGGTGTAGAAGAATGTTGAAGATAGAAACAGGTGTCCTTCCGATTTTTCAAGATTTACACTGTTGCTGCGGAAAATCGTGAGCGCCCAATTTTTCCCTAACGGAAGAATTAGCATACATTTTAGCTTATTGTGACCTTTATTAATTCAAAACTCGAAAAACATTTTCTTAAGAATCGTATAGCCTGTGTTTGCTTCTTATTTATCGTAATTTGCCATGTATTTACATTTGGATGTATTCAAGACGAGTACCGTATTTCATAAAGTGCGTTATCTATCCACATTCTTGATTCCACTAGAAAGTTTCTTTGCGAACAATCCGTGATTATCTATAGCATAATCTAATGATACTTTTACACTTCACAAAAAATGGATCAGTTAAATAATTTTATTGACAGATTATATTGGGCCTCTTTAAATAACGTCGGGTTTTAACGATTGGCACCAGGAACAGTAAACTACTTTTCGTTTTCGGACGCATCTCGTATGACATCTCTGGAAAACTAGATTGCATTTACTTGGATGTTTAAGTATTACACACATCTCAGGCGCGGGCAACCCCGGCTTTCCTTCCCTCAGTCGGAAAGCTAAGTGAATGAAACGATCACTCGTTTTGGGTAATAGCAACCCTTAAGGTCGAAAATCGTAATAAGGCAGGCCGGTGAAATAAATCCCTCCCGAAAAAAACGGGAGAAATGGCGGTCACAAATTTCTGTCATTGGTCAAACAATCCAATTGGGCAATCATTTAATCCCGACGTATAATTTCCGCTCCTTTCATTTACCGTGTTTATTCTCCCTCACGACACGACCTCCCGCCCTTCCCCTCCCATTAAAATGATCCAACACATCGAAGGACTTTCCATAATCATAGACCCAAACCGCTTTTAAACCCCACCACTTTGGCTACCTTAAAGCACTGCGCGGCCCTTTTTCCCCTGCTCGATCCCGAAGGGACGGAAAAAAAGGAATTTCGGAACACCACCACCTTGCCTCACCTTTATCTCTCTTTACGGAGGAGCATCTCTTCCCCTGCCTGCTTCGAAAACATCCTCCCCTCCTCTTCTTGCGCGTCCGTTTAATAATTCCTCGCGTCCTTCGATTCTTTATGTACCTTACGTATTATCGCGCGCTTATTCGTTACTTTTTTGTTTCTACGAACGATTCGGACTCGGCTTAATTTATTTACGTAAACAATTTTATTCACGCCCGCCGTGAATTCCGAAAGAATTTCGAGATCCGTTTCGTGTTTCCATATGGTAACCAATGCTTTTTATCGGGCGTGTGTTGATTAACACTCTCCCGAAGCCCTCTTTTCGCCTCTTGTGTATCTATTAGAATCCGTGCTTAATTGAAATGAATTTAACAGTTTGTTATGGAAAAATACGGAAGGGTAATATGATGAGAGTAATGGGGCCATAGCTCTGCGGACGTAAGCTCTCGCCTTAGGACGGCCCTGTATGCATTTATACCTACCATCCACAAGTTCCCGGGTTCGTGTCTCGGCTAACCAGGTATTTCCTGGTTGGGCATGTGTTTGTAGAATAGTTACTGTTTGCATCCCTCGCCGTAATTATGAAGTGAATTGTTGTTTGGAGGGAATTAGGAAAAGCCTTTCCTGCAAGCCGCCCTTCGGCATAGGGCAAAATACCAGTCCATGATACTGTAGAATTACTTGAAGTTAAGGGGTAGGGTACAGATGGGAATTACCAATCTCACGTATTTCTTCCTTGGAATATTTCTATCGTCCCTTTGCATGTTTCATCTATCCTTCCTCTTCCACCCCCGCCTTTTTCCTATTTGTGTGCAGGTGCGTAACATGGCAACAGGGCAGCATCAGTCACAGCTCGGGATGGCCCTCCCACTCCTCCTTGTGGAGAAAGAAGGCCCTTTTTCTCTTCCTCCAAAGAGAAGGAGAGGGTGTGGCGGCAGCCCCAAGGGGCCGAGAGGGGAGGGCAGCGGGGGTGGGGAACCTCTGCTCCGTTGCCGCCTCTCTCTCGATGCTGGGGAACTGGTTTACCCATTCTTCCCAGCAGCAGCAAGAAGAAGAGAGAAAAGGGGGCTTGTGTGCTGGGATGGCTCAGAGAAAAGAAGCATTCGAACAATCCTCCCCGCAGTTTCCCCGAAAGAAAAGGGAGCTGGGAGGCTATGGAGTGGGGCAACACGGCCAAATCAGAAGTTGTTTCGGGAGATAAATAACTTTCGCAAGGCTATTGTTGCGGTGGTCCGAGGACTGGGCAGAAGCCATCTCCCCTTTTTTGGGAAAGTCTCCTTTCTTCTGGGGCCGTTGAATCTGGTCTTCTTGGGCTTTTGGAGGATGGGGTATAAAAAGTGTGCGTTGAGGTTTGGCTTTTCGGTGGTTTTGAGTGGTGCGGACCGCAAGTATGAAATGACCGAGTTCGCTAGCTGGCTTTTTCTCGGCTGTCATTAGTTATTAACTCGATTCCCTCCGAGACACGACGCCAGGTAAAGTATGTGCGGTTAATTGGGTTGTTCTGTCTTAAGATTTTCGAGAAAGTTATGAAGGATTTAGCAACCGGGGCTTGAAAATTACGCGCAAAAGTACACGAACTTTTTCTGCAGTTTTTTCGTGCTGTTTCTGTCATTTATCGTCAAATAGAGTCGCCAAAACGCCCTGAGGCGATAATGAATGCGTCACGAGTTTAAACCAATATTTACAAGCGTGAATTCGTGTAGATAAACTGTACTCGGTGATACTAGTAAATTACTCACGGTGTTCACAAGTATTTAGTAAGTATTCACATTAGTTATCGTTCAAGTACATCACCTGATGATGCAAGTACGCCTAAGCTATCCGTTACTTAGAAAAAAACCATGAAGAAATACTATTATTACCGCTATCTTAATTATTAACATTTTCTGTTTAGATGAACATTTCGGTAGTATCGGCGTATTTTGCTGTTTTCCTTGTCATTGTTCAGCAAACAATGAAATATTCCAACAATTATTGTCGTTGAAGGCGTTCATAATTTAATATTCTTTTCAAAGGTGATGCCTCCTTGATTTCTGTCCTGTAAACCTAGCATCAGTTTAGCTTCCTTAAGCCGGCTCTCATAATATCCTTTCTCGTTCATAGTGGAGTATTCCTGCTTGTCGTTGTCTAAAATTTTGTAATGAACTCAAAATTCATATATTTGAACTTAAATACGGTGTTTACATCCGAAGTGGTTTCAGACTGGATGGTGTTCTCTCGCTTCGGGATAAACTCCATAGTTGTGTGCACGAAGCCTAATTTCCGCATTAGCCTTTTTTCGGTCACAATCCTCTGGGCCCTCCCCATACCTTCACATTGGATACGCCGCACCTGTGCCCTTCAGGGTAAAGCCGCAACCGCCGGCCCTTCAGGTTCCACCTGCCCCCTGAATCCGATTCGACCAGATACTTGGATCATCGCCCTTTCGGACACAAAGAAACGGTTCGTCGTCACGGGGGTGCTGAGAAGCAGTGGGGGAGCGTACCTGAGAAAAGAATGCCATCGCCCCGCAGAAGGCCTGTGCGGTTATAGGGAAACCTTGCTTCTTATAAGGGTTGGCGAGAGTGAATTTTGAGACAGGTGTTCAACCCCATTTACTGTTTAGGTGGTTATGGCACTGTTGCACGTGGGGTGTGATTTGATGGAACGCCCAAAGAATTTCATCTCTTATAGCTATCCCATTTTAGAGTTCTTTCTTAGAGAATATTTTTTCGGAATGATAAAATCGAAAATAGCTGTAGAGGATAAACAACGGCTTAGCTAATATTGCAGGAAACCAAAACTTGTTCTATTGACTGTGTGGGTCTAATCACTATGGAAAGGGTGAGTTAGACGGATAAGTCTTTCATCGGATTTATATTAAATTTTGTTTGGAGATGTATTTTTTTGCAATAGTTAGCCAAAAAAATCATTCGGAGTAAGATAGAGTTGTGCGTGTATTCTTGATCTTCATTCAAAATGTTATACTGAGATTGCTTAGTTAGCCTTGATTAATATAAGGAGTAAAGAGATTGTTTCGGAGCAGTTCCGCTTATGATAGCTTATGATCGTTTTATTCAGGAAAGATGATTATGTCTATATGTTGGAACGTGCTCTCTGCACAAATCATTATTTAAATTAGGAATTCTAATCGTCGCCATTGTCCCTCTGTTATTATATCGGGTGCTTCGGATATAGTGCCTCCAGATTCCTTTTTGACCTCAGCATTTCTGCAAGCAAGATTTCCAGAGTGGTGGAACTGCAGTAAAAAAATTAAGCTGTTTTCAGGAATAGGTGTCGGTTATGGCTGATAAAACCGTTCCCCCATTGCGCCCGCGGCTTTGCGGGTCATAAAACCAAGCACGTGAGACTCGAAAATGTTCCGGTTTGATGTGTTACTTGAGGTTTTGATGGCCTCTCCTCGTACGGCTTGGATCAGAATAAGTACCTTTCGATTAATTTTCTCTTTCCCCTTTTGTCAGCTCTAACTTCCCCGTCCTAAGAGCAAAATAAGTTTACGGGAATCGGTCGTTATCTGTCTTACGCCGCCGACCAAAGTTCGCTCTACTGACTGGGAACGTCCCGTGGGAAGCGCCATCATAAAGTCATCATGGCCCCAAAACTACGACCTAGAGAGGGAAAAAGGTAGTTTTACTGCCACTTCCTTCCTCGAAATCGGCGTTTTCTAAAGGGCGCGGTTTATACGTGTATTGGATGAACGTCGACGAGGTCCCATTGACTGGGTCGTGGGAGTCGACGGAGCTGTTATCAGCGGTACAAAACGTACCTCATTGTCTTCCTGCGGTGCCATTTTCGGGCTCGCTTCATTCAGAACTGCGTTCTTTCATCAGGCTTCGCATACTATTCCCGTAGTACAAATGGTTGCGAGATATTTTTGTTTGGGTTTGGGTGCAAATGGAAATGTACCGGAAGAAACATTTTTAATACAGCTCTTGTATTCGGCTGAAAAGGGTTGATGGTTCGTACGCGCTAATGATTACAGAGACAATGTCGTTAGCGCAAATATTTATGTCGCGGTTTCATTTTCACTGTTCATCGTGTAGGAGTTTCGTACCGAGGACCGATTGGTACCAGTTCATAATTAGTGGCAAATTTTCGCAATTTATATCTTAATTTATTTCATTGGTTCTTGGATAGTTAAAGTATCTAATGTTGAAATGTAATCCGTTATTTAATTTTTACGTAATAGAAACTTAATTTCAATTTTTTTATTTATTTAATTAAATGCCACGAGAAAGAATCTAATTAATTTAATTTTTTATCCTGATATGGGTACTGGCATATCATGCTTTGGATACCCGAATATCCTATACTAAGTAAGTATTGGATACATGAGAGAAGGAACCTCTTCCAATAAAAGCTTAAAAATCCCTTCATAATTATTACCAGTATAATGGCTGTAGGATACTTACTTACCTAAGGGATGTATGTACTACTTCAGGAAAGATCGTATGACAAGCAACATTATTTCCTCTGAAATTGGATTTTTCTGTCAGAGCATACTCTCATTCAAATCTCTTCAAATGAAAGATGTTGTGAGATTTTAAGCGAATGAGCATTTAAAAAGATCGAATTTCTCAAATGTATTGCCGTTAGTTCACCGTAAACTTAAGGTATGTCTGCATTGTTTATGTTTGCTCAACCTGCTTACGTATCTAAATTGAGATGGAGAAAGTTTCCCTTTTAGATGGCGAAGATTGTATTTAAATTTCAAATCTGACGATCCCTAAGATTGGTGTTATTCGACCATCCATTGTCTTCACACCTGTGCCGTAATCGGGATCCTCCTGTACTTCAGTTTAGTACCAATTTTGTATACACGTGCTGGTCGGTAACGAATTCCTGTAGTGTGGCTCAGAAGCCGCAAGAAGAGCGTGGGAGGGCGGAGAGGTCAAGCATCTGCCACCAGGCGTCCGTGACCAAGGCGGTATCGGAAACCTTTGACCCAAGGCGATCGGTATAAAGGGGCAGTCGGTGGGGGGGGCGGGACGGCGTGTCGAAACTCATCCGAAAAGGGAAAGGGCGGCCATTTATGGAAGGTGGCCTATGAGATATTGGACGCGGGTTTCTTAACATCTTTCTCTCCGGTGGAGAGAGGGAAGGATAGGCTGCGAGTATCTCGGCCGATATCAGGTGAGGGAGTGATTTACGCACCGCAGTTCGTGCGTCTCGACGGTGGGAGGGCCTCTTTTGATATCTCCAGTGGCCAAGTTTCTTTTCTCTTCCGATGGAGAGACTTTGCAAATCGCTCGCCTAATATGGCTACCGCTTTTAACACGCTCTCTCTCTACGTCTTCGGGTCGGAGGTTGGTTTTTGTGCGACTTTCCCCATCTCTCCTGCCCCTTGCGGTAGATGATTCGACCCGTTATGAAATTTGATGGTTTCGTAAGAAGTTTACTATCGATCGGTAGCGTTTCCCGAATTTCCAGCATCAGAGGATTGCGGTTGTTTAGGGTCGTGCTTGGGACAAAATTAGAATGTTCGGCACCCAAACACGTGTGCTAATTCTCGACGTAGTTGGTGCGGTGTAAGTTGTGGCCTGACAATTTTCTAGCGCGAATTCTAGCGAATTGATGATTTGCGGGCGATTTTTTTTTCGGGAATGAAAATCGCGTAATATTTCGCTCCTTCACGTTCCAGTCTCATACAGGATTTGGCATTTCTCAGTTGGACCAGTAAAATTCGTTTCCGAGGATTGTGATTTTGCGTGAGACCTTGTACGGTACCTTTTTTCACAAAAGTTTGAAAATTTTGTCTATTGTTGCATGTGTCACGTGTTAGCGATGGAATACAGGGCGTTAGGCAGATGCAGACGGAAAGTCTTTCTTAACATCCTTCCAGATGGCCGTGTTTCGATCTCCGTTGTCCTGTTTTTATGTCGAGCGAGGGGCAAACGATAGTAAGTGTGCAGCTGAGTGGCGGCGGAAGTAAAATCTAAATCTGTCGACATTTTGATGGGCGTTGTTTCGGTGCGTATTGCTGAGTCTTGTCATGAATTGGCCCTTGTTTTCCCTTGAGTAATTCTGAGGTAGGTAACAATCACCCCATTTTCTTTCACATGCTGGTCTTCATTCAGAATGTGTGCCTTAATTGGATTCCTTTGCCAAATTACGTTTTACGGAATTATTTTGCTTTCTTTGATGTGAGTTTTTCAACAATCTTCATTTCACCCATCCCATACGAAAACATTTCAAAATGTTAGCGACGAATAATTTTTATGATAAATGTCTGCGTTTCTTGGTATTTATTATTTAAAAGTGTCAGTGCATTTATTATGATCACGTTAATGAATATAAGTTACGTAAATGTTAACCACCTCTTGGTCTTAGCTCAGTAGCTCTAAGGTCCAATTACTTCGAAACCCATTCAGAATGAACTTCCAGATCCTTTGGGTATGCTAGTTAAGGATATATTTCCCGCAAAGAAAACACAAATGATTCCGAAGCGAAGCAAGCCAACAGCAATGAAAACGTATTCGTTCACGAGCGCTGTTCGATTCCCAATCTCCTAAAGACAGAGCGGTGTCCCTTCTAAAGTTAAAAAAGGAAACATTTGGTCGGCGGTTAGTAGATCTTCCATCCCCCGCCCTCCGATTCAGGAGATTTGCTCGCAGAAAAATTAATGGGATTCGGACAGCGCGGAGGTTCTCTCTCCTGCTATCCTTTTCATGTCGGACAGCGGAGGGCATCGTCGGGGCTTTTGAAAAGCCACTATGTATCTTTCGAGCGTAAAGGAGAGCAGAACATTCGAAAGAAAAACCTCTCCATTGCCTACCGACGAGCGGTGTACGAGTGGCGCGGATTGGTGCATAAATTGCCTAGGGGAGCGATAAGGAAATCCTTTTTTTATCCGCGGATGACGAAAGCGTTGCAACTCCGCCCCCGCGTCACACCCTATCACGCGCAACCAACCTTCAGTTACGCTCGCGTCGCTACTGCGAATTCATGAAAGGGAGCGAGGAATGCGTGTAGTAGCAGCAGAGCCAGCTGTTTCTCCCGCGCCCACCTCCCCCTTCCTCGGGCCTGCCAACTACCGCAGCGGGACTATCTCCGACGCATTCTATCCCGATCCCTCGGCCAGGACCATTGCCAAATCGTATTTCGCGTCGCCGTGGTATTTTTCAGATCGTTTGTCTCCTGTTATTCATACCTCGGAGGCTGCAGGACTGTCGGCAACAATGTCGCGATTAAAAAGAGGATGCTCGAGATGACGTTATTCCTATTAGGAACAATCGTGAATTCCGCGAAGTCAGCGAAAGGATAGGATAGTTATCGCCATTCCCCAATCCCTCACGGCTTTCAGAGCGGCGAAAGATCGTCTAGCTCGTAAGGAGAATCTAGTTTCCCATAACGTAAGTGCGGCGTAAGTTTCCATCTTTTCGTATCTTCGCTGAAAGGGCTGTCTTGTTCTTTTAGTCTTGCAATGGAAATTATTATGCTAATCTATACAATACGATTATCATATCATCATTCTGGAGAATAACATATCCCGTTAGGTGCTCGGAAAAAGTACCGAATCTGACTCATTTTGCAGTTAAAATTACACGAAAATGTAAGTTTTACAAGTGAAAATATTGTGAACGTAATAAAGAAAACTGAATCGGAAATTTCTCAAGAAAAAAATAGCCTTGGTTTCGTAAGTTTCGCGTCATGGTTTTCATTTTTTTCATCTTCACTGTTTTTACTCATGATTTCCTTCCTCTATTTGTTATAACTTGTCGATCAACATTTGTGCGGTCTTTCGTACAAAAAATAGACACGTGTCTGTCTTTCAAGCCGTGAGATGGAATCTTTCGACTATGTGTAACTCATCTCATTTCGAATAAGTTTGTTTCTAAACCTTTCTCAGGATTAGGGTATCGTTACTTGGTTGTGAATGTTTTGGATCACCACAATTAACCAGGCATGGAGTGAAAATCCACCGGAATCGACGGATCGTAAGTTGGCAAGTGTGCGCGGAGGGCGTCCCCCTCTATTAATGCGGCGGCCTCTGGCATTGGTGACACGCTGTCTCAAAGCCGCTCTCCCATCGCCCACTCCCACTCGCGCATTCTTTCCTCCTTCCCTCACTCTGCCACATTACGTTACACCGCGAGCTTTTTTACTTCCCCCTATCTTTCGCCTTCACTTCCCCAGCTTCTCTTTATATTTCTCCTTGATTTTTCCATCGCCGCAGCGCATTTGTCGCTCGTTCATTTCCCTACGCCTGTCGCTTTTAACTTCGTCCCGGGCTCCCTTTTAGTCACACTGAGCTACTAATATCTCGGAATGGAATTCGTGTGAACGTTAATTGCCAGAAATATACGTTTATTCCTCTCAATCACTTCGATCGTTAGAATACGTTCAGATTTTGTTGCTCTAGGAATGGGAACATCCAGGATGGCTGTGGTGAGGGAGAGGTTGTTTGAAATTTTATATTTACAAAACATTGTATTCCTGACACGTGTGGACTCGTCATAATATCAGCATAGACTGATGACGAGACGTTAAGTCATTTTTTCACCAAGAAGCGCTCTCTTCGTATGCCAAGAATTTCCTTCGAATCTGATTTACGTGCACGCCCGTGCCCATCAGTTGGTGCGCAGTCAAATAAAGATTTATGTTGTGCGGAATGAATGTAATTTACTGAATACTTCTGTTCCGAGAAAACGGCGATAGAAGTACCTTGCAGTGGAAATCGAAAAGTGTAACTACGTTTTGAAAAGTTCAGTTTAAGCTTTGAAATTCATGAATGGGAATTGTTTAACATTCCTAAAGGGATTGATTAAGTTGAAAGACATTTTAAAAGATGCTGTAATTGAAGGAAAAATCTTTCGCGTTGCGATTGCCATCAAACGACTTGCAGGATATGTAGATCAGGAGTATTTCGTGACTTAATCTTCTCCAAGAGAACTTGAGGAAATATAATTGAATGATAAACACGGTTGCTGTATTTTTATTATGGTGCGAATACCCAGAATCCATGGTTGTATTTAGTAATTTTATTTGAGGAATGGCAAAATTATATTTTTAAGTATGACGAAACAATATATGTCGACGAAAATAAATATATTTTAGCCATGACGACAGTGGAGAGACGAAAGAATACAGTTCGAAAATACCTCTATGAGTCTTATTTGGCTAATACGACTTAATTGTAAATAGCGATTTTTCCCTCAAATAGGAAGATTTTGTTGCATTCTTTTCCTTCCCCAGTCAAACTTATAATTCGCAATTCGTGGAAGATGCTTCTCCTTACTCTTTCCGCTATCATCGCCCTCTTTGGCCTTCTTTATCTCTCTTTCACGCGCATTGTGTATCTTCTCCGTCTGAATGCTCCCAAACCAATCATGAGGCTCTGCATTCCAAAGCGAACTATAAGGAAAAAAACGTCGCGGTATTGGGGGGCCCCTCCATTTCCCGGGGAGAGCACGCCACCGGGAGTGATATACGCCTCTCAGTTTCCTCACCCAGACCTCTTCCCACGTCACTTCTCCTTTTCCGATTGTCTCTCTCACACACACATCGTTCTCAGATAAGGGCACATCTTGCGAAGTCGCTCACGGACAGTGAAACCGCGGCGGGATGTGTGTGTGTGCAAGGAGATGGGAGAAAGGAAAGGCCGCCCGTTGCATCGCATTTGCATGCGAACCGACGCTACAAAAGGAAGGAAATAAAATTGGTAGACCTGCTGCAGCAGCGGTTTTCGTATCGCGGCCTGTGGTGAATCGACCGTAGATGTGTAACTATTGCGTGTTAACATTTTACCATTTGACATCATCAATTTACTAAAATTAGGAATCTGTATGCTTATAATAAAAGGGTATATTCACGTATAGGTAAACAATTCACTACAACGAGCTACAAGTACCTGAAACGGATACAGTTCCAGTTGATATGTTAATTTATGTTTGATTTAAATTCGTTGGAGTGTGGTAACGAGACGAAAAATGTATAACAAACAATTCAGTTAATAAAAATAGTTAAGTTAAGAAGACTAAATATTGAAAAATAATAAAAATGTGCAACAGAAAAAGAAAAAAATACGATTGGCAGTTATATAAATGCTCTGTAACTTATATAAATAGCAGTTTTACGTCGACATATGTTTACGAAATTAAATAGTTTGTCGTTTATTATCATTGGACCGTATCAACATACTGAATTGTGCTCGTATGAGTAGCGCTTTTAACCGCTATGACCGCTGTTTCAAATGAAGAATCTCAGTCTAAATTTTTGACTTGTTATTGTTGGCGAGGTTTACAACTTGGCACTGAAAAATGATTAGATCTTCATGCAAAAAAATAATGCCCATTTCTTTCAATTGAGATTACATTATGAATAGTTTTCATATGATGTCTCAGGCGAACATTCCTTGTCGTCTGTGTTTTTTACTGTTTACGTGATTCGATTCATGGAGGAAAACAAGAACCCCTTGGTTACTATAGGTAAGCTCCCCATTTTTAATAGTATACGAGGAAAAGTTTTTCCTCAAAACTCTTACCAGATCCGATATCTGTTGCTAAACACAATGAAAATCTGTTTGGTTGTTACTTTTTGTATAAATTCTTATGCCATTAAATGCCTTCTGCCACTGCTCCTCATCCAGCCTCCCTTAACCTTTTTCATTGTCCCTCGCCAATAAACCTCATCCTCCTTCATTTGTAGGCTTTATTCACTAACTCATCCCTATCTTCAGCTCAATTGGTGTGGCGGAATTTATCAACGCCCTATGGATGTTGGCAATGACGCATCCGCCATTTTGCAACCATTGGTGTTGCGTTCCGTTTCCTGTCTCCGGAGGCAGTTGTTTAGGAGGGAAAAGATGGCGGGTGAATTGTACAGAGCACTTTATTTCATTGCCTCAATTGAAAGGAACTTTTTTTTTTTCATTCTCGGTAACGTCCTGTTCGCGTCGCAGGGGTATTTTTTTTCAGTCGTTTACGTGCGCGTAAAAGACTGTCGTCATTACCTTCGTCACGTACCGCTGGATTAACTGCGCTCTTCGTTGTTGCTATCAGATCTCTACATTTATTCTTCTCATGTAAATGTATTCGGGATGGAATTGGTGAATCTCATTTCTCTCCTTAAAATATGCGAGCGAAATGGGAAAACGATATAAAAAAAATGATTACGTATGGTGGAACACTCGATCATTGAAAAGTGGACCGGAAGAGTTAGGATTAACGGGTTTTAAGTATTACATCCAGCATAAAATTTAGAAATTTTCTCATCTTTAGTTTCAATTAAAGCGTATAAACCATTAATTCTAGCGAAATGTTTTCTTTGTTGGGCGCACGGATCTTTCTGTTCGGAAGACGAATTTAATTCGCTAATTCTTAACAGATACTGAGTTCAAATTCAGACATGTCTTTTAGGTTATCGATTGATACAGGCGCTAAGACATGGAAAAGTTAGTGACCGGTGTCTTAGAGGCAAACATCCATTTTCTCGAAACAAATTTCAATTTTGTATTATTATAAAGTAATGCAGCCTACTTTGTTACAAGCAGAACATTGTGGCGGTCCTTTCCCATAACTACAATCGCATGTAAACGTTCACATGAATTCAAATTTACGATTGAATTAAAGATCTCAGGCAGTGTATCGATACCGACAGCTTCCCTCCAAGCAGTCTGCCGTGTTGAAATACCACACATGGCTCGGAGGCCTCAGTTCCGGCTGTTCAGTCAGATTTATGACCAGGGATCGAAAAACAGAGTTCGCCTCCCTGAAATATCCATCCTAACATTTTTCTGTTTCTTTTACATGCTCTCTAGCTTTGCAGAAAATTACGTGTTTGTTTGCATTCCATTTCTTGCGTCCTTTTGCCGTTCATTTTTTTTGATAAGAAATCTCCGAGTCGGGAGCACCAATTTCCTCTTCAAAATTAGCGTGGAGGCCCATTTTCCGAGTTCAAACCACCCACTTTTTGTTTCGCGCGGCTTGGATGTCGGCCTTGGAGTGACCTCCTTGAGTCATCGGAGCGAATTATCGGGAGGGCATTTGTGCTCATTGGAGGACGTGTAACTGATGAATTCGATTGCTCTCCGAGTGTGGGATGGGAAAGGGACTGTAATTTTTCCGCCGATCGACGTCCACTCAAGACACGTACGGCGTTGGGCAATCGCAATTGCCTCCATTGACTTCGTGCATGCGGCTGCTATGGAATTTTGTTGCACTTTAACGTGAATCACGTAATGCCGACATATTGTTGGCGTTTAAATTAGGAAAATCCGGGATCGTTGAGCGATGAGTCCGTTACACCCAAGTTGGATCATCTGCGAATGAGGAGAGTGGGGGTTCTCAGTAGGACCCGAGAATGAAGATGTGTCTCCTGAAAGTAAATTTTATTTAACCGTATAATCTCATATTTTTGAAAATTTTTATGAAAGAGCATAAACGAGTTGTATGTTGTAGAAACCAGTTTTGATCACCGGAAAAAGAGACTGACGGTAAAGTTGGAAAAATAACAAATTCGGGTATGTGAAACTGGAGGTTTTTTATTTACTAATTTTTAACCTCTCGGATTAGTAGCTTCCTTCAATGATTGGATGGTTATTTCTATGTAATCCAATTGTGTCCCTCAGTTCTTCCTGGAAATTGCGCGTGCGGTGTGGTTTGGGAGACTCATGGCGCTGATTCAATTACGTCCAAAGCATTTTCCGGGCGTTTCCACGTATTCTCTCCTCGCATCCGTCGCACCCACCTTATTCCCGGAAAAATAATTTCTCTTTCCCCTTTTGCATCACCACAGCTAGTCCAGGGGAAAGGGTTAGAGGTGGAGCATCCCCTCTCCACATCCATCAGTCTCCTAGTCTGGCCTCTAACATGCGTGCGCGTGTATGTGTGTGCGTGTATTCCCATCGCGGCGGATATCCGAGAGATAATTATAGACTTCCCCATTCCTCCTATCTCTCTCCTCCCTACCGACTCCCCTCCCCTTCACCGTCAAATCTTTTAAAACTGGGGTCTGGGCCAAATCCAGAGGGCCGCGAGGTCGAGATTAAAGAAAGCGGGACCTAGGACTGTGCCCTGTGGCACTCGTGGCCGCAGATTGCGAGAGATTCGTAATTTTTGTTAAAAAATGCCTCCATTGAAATGAGCTTAGGATAGCAAGTTAGCACGCTTAGGAGGTGTCAGTTTTTTTTCAACCTTCCATTTTTAAGGGAATGACGAATATTTTCTTTACGTAGGTTGAAGAAGTCGATTTTGAGCAAAACTTAGAGGGATTGAATTAACTATTGAATTTGCAAACGATCCAATCTTCATTCATCATCCTCTCTAAATTGAAGCTTTTCTTAAAATTGATTACCTGCTACCAATTACTTGAATAAAGGTTTGTTTAAATCTGTATATACCCTTTTTGTTCGAAAGCTTTGTTTCGACGTTACATTTCTTTAACAGATCATTTAGAGGGATAGTAAAGATAGACTACGTCAGTAGTCAATCCTCATATTTGTTATTAAGGAATTGTAGCCTCTAAATCCTTTATCCTTTATTTCATAGTTATATCCTTCTGTGGTACCTATGTTATCGTGTTTGCGATGGTCAGGAGAAAGTATATTTTCATTCAGAACGGAGCGGGTTCTCCTAGTTTTGTCTCCCTGCTTTGAAAAAATAGTTTTGGTGTTTCTCGTTCGCTCTTATTCGTCTCTGCGTGATTAATTTGAGTTATGCTTGCATTGGGTTGTCTTGTTTTGCAGAGCTGTTGGTTCTTTATCCAGCGGGTTTTCGGAAATTAAAGCATGCAGTATGTCTCTCAGCGGCTTTGCTCAGAGGCGTTCTACACAGTTATACGGTCGATTTATCTTTTGAAAAGACGCATTTCGTGGAGAAATATAAGAGCACTGCGGCTGAAGAACGTTCCAATCGCTGAAATGGTCTCGAGTTATAAAACCGTCTCATTTCCGTCTGTTCTGTCGTCATTTCAAGAGCCGCCTTCCGTAATGCCCCTCGTGTACACAGTGCTTCCTTTATGCAGTCGCAAACTCCATTCGTCGGATAGGTAACGCTTATCCCGTCTTATCTTTTAACGATTATGAGGACTCCTCGGCGAAGTGCACTACAGAGAAAGCTGCACTCGCAAAACGAAAATACAACGACGCTGAACTATCGCCATCACTCTTTCTTTGGATTCCTTTATCTCCGCCATCGTTTTTCCGGTGGTGGTTCTTCCATTATTCCTTTGTGTCTTGTTTCTCTTTTTTTTGGATGAAACACCTCCCTCCTTGTAGATTGCCCGTAGCGTGGGCTTTCGTTTGTACTCTTCCGCATTTTATTTTATTTTTTCCTTAACTCGCCCTCCTTTCTGTGCTCTCGCGCTGTAACCTTCTAAACCGTTTTACCGTTTCGCAGTCTTCCTTTTCTCTCTTATTTTTCTGTTTATTTACCCACCATTGTTTCCCTTTCCTTTCATATCTCCTTCCTTTCATTTAGCTTTCATTTTTTAGTTTTCTTTTCACTCTTAGGATTTCCTATTTCCTCAGCCTCCCATCTTTAATTCAGCCTTACCCGCTCTCTTATTTTTTTTCTTTCACAGTAATGACTTCTTATAATTTCTTATCTGCATTTATCCTATCTAATATTACTCTTTCTTTACCTCTATTTCATTAATACTCTCTTTCCCCCATTCTAGTTAAATTTTTGACGTATAAAATCCGTCTGAGTAATTTTATCACCGTTTTCCTTATTTTTTCTCACCTTTCCTCATTTCTCTGTACTCTAATCTTTTTATTTTCTGTAAAGTTCTCCTTTTCTACCTTTCTCATCATAAATGTGAATCCTTGATTATTTCTCTTCCTCCCCTCGACATTCTTCCTGTATCTTTAAAAGTTTCCATTTTCTCTCCGTTGAATCATTTTTTGCCTCTTCCCCCTTGTCTCGCGTCCTCCACTTCCCATTCTCTTCAGAAAAGAAATCACCCACACAGCAGCGTCAGCATCCCGGAGTATTTCGGACTGTTTCCCCAGGTGCGCTTATTACGAGGTCTCGACGGTTTCCTTTGCCAACTGCGGCCGTTACCAGAGACGGATGGTGAGGAAATAGTGGAGAGTGCGGGGGTAAGGGGGAGTGGATGAGCCATCTTCGCAGCATCGCCTCTGACGGAGTGAGGATTTTCTTCCAATGCATCTTTTCTCCTCCATATCACTTTTACGTTTCCTTCGGAGTGTTTCCATCTCCTTTCTGCGCTCAGTGACGCCTTTCTCCCCGCTGAATGTTTCTTCTCCCTTTCCACTATTGCGGCGGTCCATATGGGAGTCTGCCGATCCGTCTCTGGCGCGTATATTCTGCGTCTCGGTGACGTAACCGGGCGAATTCGTAGGTGCGTTACATCGGTGTCGCCGACGGAGCGAGCTAAGGGAGGAGGTTTGTTTTGCCGGAAAAAGGAGGTTTCCAGGTCGATTAAAAGAATTTTCTCCTTGTTTTTGCTGGACATGGCGAGTAACGAGAGGTGAAATAGCGGCGTTCGATTGACGTAATTAATGGGTGCAGTCCGAAAGCTGCCAGCTCTTTTCACGGCCCTGGGAAAAGTTCGACGATTTCTCTCGTTATTTTCCAGCGTCTCTGAGGAGTAATCTGATGGTTAGTGTTACGTCGTATTTTGAATTGTGTGTTGTTTCGGTTACACATGAAATCTAATTCACCTGTACGCAAAATTTGTACGATTCGGTTTTATTTTCCTCCTTCCTTTCATAAGTCGGGTCCCAGAAGTTCTTTAAAGATTAAAGTTTTTAAAGTTCTTAAGATCTAGACCAGTACGAGCTGTATTGCAGTACATATTTACCATAGAAGTTTACCACCAAAGGTAATGTATCATTATATAATGCTGTGATACATTCCTGGGAGGTTGTTGGTCTTTCGCATGCCAATTTTGTCGTGAGGTATGTCTTTGAACTAGGGGCGCAACCCAGAATTTTAGAAGGATACCACGCGCAAAAAGAAGAGAAGCGTTCTTCTTATAATGCTTGCGGTAGCTGTCGGCTGAGACACAAGAAAACAAGTGATCACGATTAACCCGTCAAGCACAGCCGACGAACAGTCTTGCGCGAAGTTTGCGTGGCCAACATCCCAAGAAGATCCGTGCGTAAACAACGCCAAAGAGAGCAGATCCACCGATACATCCCCACAATATCAAGGCGTCGTAATTTTCATCGCCAGACTGCTCGATTTAACCCAGCTCCACACGCGCGGTTCCGCATCCTCTAAATGTAAACACCTTCCCCTAACCCCAAGATCATAAATATTTCCATAATTATTTTTCCGAAAGAAAACATTGGAAACCATTTGATCTATTCGATACCGCTCTTTGCTGAAGACCTCTCTTTCGTCGTCCTTCCATATGGTCCGAGCATTTCTCTCTGTTCCCTTCCCAAGCTTTTCCTCTCCATTCCGCGCTGTTCCTTTCCCTTCTCTCGATATAAATATTCGGGGCGGAAAAGAGCCCTTTTTGACGTTTGGTCTCCTAGACTTCCTCGAATCGCGTCCTCAAAAAAATATTGAACTGTCCTTTGATCATCAGAAGCCGATTTTCTTATCTCATCCTTCCGCTTTCCTTCCCTCTTACCCTATCCATGATGACGCTGGTAAGTTTATAGAGCTTTTCTATGTGATTTATTGTAAGCTTATTTTATAATTTTGATTGCGTTAATTTGTGGAGCTTTTAATAGGAATTACGTATACCCTGTTCCTGCTTCACGTCTGTTCAGATCCTCCAATTCTTTCATCGATTTTAATTCTTCTTCACGGATACATCATTTTCATTTCATATTGCTTTCATCACAATATTTTCCATTGGATCCAAGTACACTATTTTTAGACCTCGTTATCAATCAGGAGCGGTGAATTCTTGGGTTTTGATGGTAAGCTTGTCCTCATGTTTTTTTCGTTAATGCAATAATACATTTCATTTTCTTGATTACCGTCATGTTCTTTTAAGTTAAAAAGAAGATTCATTGCTTTTTTATTGCATTTATGTACATGATCTCGTAACAATGACGTAAGTGGTTTTTCGTTAAAATTTTAATTATTTTAAGCTAATGTTATCTGTTTGCATAAGTCGGTAATTTTCATCAAAACAAAATTTCGGTGGAAATTTTCTCGTGAAATATTTATTTTGTCTCCGGCACAGTTTCATTAATTCGATGTTAGACGTGTTTTGTGGTTCCAGTGAGATCCTTAAAAGTCTCTCGTCTGCTTACATCTATCTCTTCCCTGCCCGAGTCGATTTATTCGTCTTGGGCGTTCTTGAAAGTCTGACCACGGCCATCCTCGAAAAAGTGCCTTGTGAAGCGCTGTATAAATTCTATATTTCGAACGTGGTCCGAGTGCTCGATGATTTTCGAATCGCTTTTCGTCCAAACGCACGCGGACGAAGCCCCTTGTTTCCACTATTCCAATTCATTTTATCGCCTTTAAACTTCCAGTCACGATGCTTTCGGAACGTTTTCGGTCGCGTTATTTGCACTTAACTTTCCAACGTCGTTTCCGGAGTGGATTAGTTATAAATTCTTTCCGATATCCTCATTTTAGGAATATATTGTTCCTGCATAATAGCGGTCGTTTCACGTCTTAACGCGTGAGAATTTGTTATCTAATTTCCTTTCGAAGATAGATGTTTGTCGGGCTGGAATTTAAGCAAATCCTCGCTTCGAATGGAAAACACGTGAGGCGTGTGCTAACTTTCCCACTTCAAAAATTTCATTGGCACACGAGAAATTCGCAGTTTGACCGTTACCGTTCAATAAACTGTCAGATTATGCGCATATTACCCGAATATTCGCGGAGAATGCGGAATGTAAAGTCAAGGCCGCATCGCAAGTTCTTGAGAGAGATAAATAGGAATAATTTGATATACGTAACTAAGATTTTACTTCACAAAATCGTAAAAGATAAATAACCAATAAGACAAATCTTTCTAAGTAATGATTTGTATACGTAATTATGTATTAATGATAATTATTGCCCAGAATATTAAAACATGGTAAGCATTGACTGCAGTATACCATCAGATTCGGCCTCAAAATAATAGAAATAGTCATTTTACGATTCGTTCCTTCGAGTGATTTTCTTCATTTTAGATATTTTTATTTCCATGATGCTTAAGAAGTAAGTAGTATCAGGGAAAGGTGAATGATGTCTTTTGATAAGATATTTCGTATGGCGTTTACTAATTCTCAAATATTGCTGAGACTCACAACTATTTTCTCAGTATTGATTACCTTAAATTGGCGCATAATTATGTACTTGTGAGACTCATCCCCGCGGAAATTCCTTCGAAGTGCAACCGCGTTCATCCTCGGCCATCACCCAAGAGGTCGTCACTCCCCGAAAGGGATTCCTCCATCTTGCGGTGATTGAGGTCGATTATCCCAAGTTTACTCTTCCTCTTTGGTCGGCGGCCTTAGCTACCGTTATGTCAAATCACAAGGGCGTCGCAAGCGCCTCTTGCAAAAAAATTGCTATGGACCGGGATAATATACGGGTGAGCGCCCCCTTCTCCCTTTATCCCTTTCTCCCCCTATCTTTCTCCCAGGTGACTCACCCCAGACTCTGCTTTAACCTCCTCCTCTCTCCACCGCACACTCACGCCCGAATATCTCTCTCTGCCTCGACCCGAACGGACAGCTGAGCATCGCTTCGGTCCAGGCAGAGGAATGGAGGGGAGCAGAAAGGAGAGAAAAAAGAAGCGAAGAAGAAAAGAAAGCGAGGTTGACATGAATACAGAAATAACCTTGAAGTTTTCTTCGGCAGCGTCCAAAACTTTTCGATCGCCAGAGATTCTTCTCGCATTTTGGGACTGTCTGGCTTCTCCCCGCTCTCTTTCTCTGTCTGCTGCTCTCCTTGCGATGCGATTCTGTTGTCTTTGGTCCGTTTCGCCTCCTTTTAATCGGGATAGTTCAGGAAAACTGTTTTTAATTATGATTATGTGTACACAGTTTTCGGTCAGGAAGTTGGATTGAGCTCCAAATCCTACACCATCGGATACAAAAAGCTCCAGAGAGGGAATGAAGCTTACTTGGCTAGATGAGGAGTGAGGTAGTTTACTTTATTTATCTTTAATGACTCGGAAATGGTAATGGTTCAAGTCCCCGCAATCACAGCACAATGACACTATAAACTCTCCCAAAGCGTTCAATAAGGGGAGACCTAAATGAATGCCATTATTCTGTATTACTTACCCCTCATTGGCTCATTTCCTAGAGTCAACAACAGGAAATCTTCTACTTATCTGGAACTGTAATTGCTAGCTACATTAAAAAACAAACGTTTAGTGAAAAGATACATAGTCGTTGCAGGGTTTCTTGGGATCGCTACGATTCTTTTTTAAAAGGATGATTGTTTTCTCCGATATTTCTGAGCGGTTCCTTTAGATCTGCTGTGTTTTTGACCAGCACAGCGAAATGTTATGGTAAAAATTTATATAAAAAACATAATATATGATTCCAAGGTACAAGCTAGATATTTGAGTGATTTCTGCACTTTTATTTAATAAATGACCATTCGACGATCACTAATTAAATACATCGATTACCATTGTTAAGAGCCAATATCTGTTCTCAATAGGTTATAAAAATTCAATGTTCTTGCGAGGGATGTTAGAACTTATTCCAGAACACGAGATTAGTTTAGAAGGCTAGAAGCCACTACATTAGAGCGTTAGGTAACTAACAGAACCGGCCTTGCTATTTTGTCCTTTCCAGATGTTTTACGTGGGATGATTCTACGAAGAAACGATTCATTGAGTGCCCATTCTCAGTTTCCTATGAGGATTTTTTCTGTATCCAACGTTGTTGTGGGCGAGGGTCTCCGGTGATTTATCTATCCCTTCCACACGCCAGTGGTGTGGTCTGGGAGAAGGTCCAAGGTATGCGCGAGTGAAAGAGAATGCGAAGGCGTACGCGAAGGCGCAAGAAGGTGCTCGTATCCGGAACTTGCGTCGATTACCGATGCGAAACGCGAACTTAGTCAGAGGAAAGAATCCGGTCGCTTTTGTCGGCAAATGTTATTTCCCTAGCATCTGGCTTTCCCTTCCTAACTCTCGCTATTATTTCCTGGATCTGAAGTACCCTATGCCCCTCAACATGGTCCCAATTGTCTCACATCCGCGCTGCGGAATGCTCGTGGTTCCTATTTTGTGCCGAAATCATAGCGTACATTCAGTAGACCCCGCTTCACGATAGGTATGAAAAACTCACATTACGATGTATGTTCATAAGGAGATTACGCTTCAAATTAAGATTCAGGGCTCTCCTTACGATATCTTTTTAATATTGTGTCCTTTTGCGACAGGAAGATACTGCGACTAAGTCCAGGTCCTAATAAATTATTAACGTTCGTTTATATAATACAATTGGCGAAACCCATAAATAACTTAGAAACCTATCACTACTGTTTTTAATCAAATATATATGACTTGAAACTAATTACCAGCTATGTGTGTGTTAATGAGTTCACATTACGATAAGGTGTGTGGGATGAATGAATATCGTCAAGGGTCTTCTGTATTCGATTTCCCACGGCGACGCATTTTTTTTCGCTATATCGTGATGGTAGGTTTCATACTTTATGCTTTCTCTTTATGTTTGAATTGCTGAACCCGGACTTTCGGTTTTACCGAATATTCTGGCTCGTTGCCATTTTCGCATTCTTCCGCTTGGATTTCATACGCGCTGTTCTGTATCTTGCGCGTTCGGCGCACCCACTCGCGGAAATCCATTCCGTGTTTGCGAAGAGAACGGAGAAAGAACCGGTGACTGTTCGAGGAAGGCAAACAAAATGGTCAGTGACGGATTAGTTCGATGTGTTTAGGAGTGCAACTTTCAGATGATGTGCGAGTAATCTTATGCGGTTTAGTAGGCAACCTTTCGTCGTATATCACCTGTACATAGGCCAACCACGCTGTAAGGGAGCGGGAAAAGTAGTGATATTTTAGCTCAACTTCTTGAAAAAATTTCCTAAGCTTAGCTGTCGGCCATTTTTATTTATTTACGTTATTTGTATCTTATCGTCCGTGCTTCTGGAAAACGGCGATATAACGTAGCTTAAATTGCTGTTAGTATTTTGATAACATTTATCAAATCCAGTACATAAGATATCACCTTGGCCGATAGGTGACGAAAAAACACGTCTTAGGGTATTTCAAAGCTTTGAAAGAACCTCAATAGCAAACCTTTTCTTTTAGCGAAAGAAAGGCAATTGTGATGCGCAACTTTTTTTACCCATTTTCTATTAAAACGCCAGGAAACTTTGGGAATATTTTTTTGCGTGTCTCAGCAGTAATTTTGTTTTTCTCCCATCTCAGATCAATGTCTTTATTAACCTATCGGAGCCCTTAACTATTAACTTAACTAGCGCTTAAAAATCTTTTTCTGTGCTTATCCAACTTAAAACATCTCGGTCTTTTTCCTACCTCTGTCCTTACCTCATTCCACTCACCATTCCCTGCCTAAACAATAGACACGCCGACTCCTTCATCCGCCGTCTCACCTTTAAATCCTTCATCCAACAGAAAAGTATTGCTCTTAACTCTCTTCTCTCTCTCCGCTTGTTTGCTCTTTTCTTTCCGAAGCTACGCACACTTTTTTTTACTTCCTATTGGAGATATTGCTTCGGCTTCGGGTGTTTCCTTCGTTTTGTCCTCTTTGTTTTTTGGCGCGTCTTATTTGTCCACGCTTATGATTTGTTTGCCTTTTCGGGCCGTTGGAGTGGACCGAAGGCGCCATTTTGGGGGAGACGCTCTTCGATTGTTTTTCCTCTTCTCTCGGGGCGACGATTCATTAACATGTGCCGTAACACCTTGGCGGGCTTTTTAAAGCTATTATTTGCCTATTAACTCTCCGTTCTCTCTTTCTTGCTATCCCGACGGAGGAACGTACCTTTAAGAGGCCCGAGGATGATCTCAGCGTAGAATCGTTGGCTATCTACCCCATGTTTACGCTCATGTTGCCCACATCAAAGAATTCCTTCCGTTGATTTTAGGTTTCTATTTGAATTCGTTGATTTCACCCCATAGTAGAACTTTCTTCTGTGTAAATTTTAATGATGAGGTCAGTGCGATTATTAAAATTTCCGAACGAAATGTATCGTTTTCCCTGTCGTATAGCTCAAAGTGAAACGAAAATTGCAATATTTTTGCCAAATCGCCTAAGCATTTCAACTGGGGTTTGATCCCATCTCCATGGAAGATAGGCAATATAATACAAACGTCTTTATTGGGCGAAGTAGGGACTAGAAAGTTCCATCTTCCATTTAACCATTTTCAGGGTGTAGTACAATAAGATCGTATTCTTTAACGGAGAAATATGCCAAGGAAAACTTTCTCAATAGTTGATAATCTGGAATAATTTCTGCTTCTGAATATGTTGAACGTAAAACCTGCGACTATGGTTCCAGTATGGACGGTTCCAATATGCGCCTCAGTGGACGATGACCGTGGATTCTAGTGAAGTCTCTGCATACAAAGGTGTTTCACCTCGATTCTCGTTTAGATTCGTCATCTGGATTTTTTATCCAAGGTGCACTTAATTATCTTTCCACGGACTGGGCTGCTCAATGCAGTTGTTTTTTCTCTAGTCCCATGCGTATTCATGAACTGCTGAAGGGAATGCGTTTCAGATGACCGGACATTATGCTAACGAAAGTCTGCGTGCGTCACTACCGACTCGAGGCTTTTTCATCTCTTGCGCAGCTCGCGATTGTTATTGTCCAATGGAGAGTGTTGCGTCGTAACACCTATGATATAAGATACCCAAGTATACGCAGCTGCGGTCTAGCCATGCCGGCATTACGGAGACCTGTTTTACCTCATCTATTTTCATAGCGATGTGAACAGAATAGAAACTGCCATCTTGCTAGATATAATAGAAATTTACAGTTGCCCAGTTGATGGACTTTTCCATTCAGAAAATAGTCATGGGTTCCGAAAATGGGGTTTGCTTTGCTAGTTATTTCATTGAAAAGTTATTGCTTTGGTGTACTCAACAGCTAAGATATAGCTAACTTTAATCTAAAGCGCAAACAAAAATTCGTATAATTACCTTTTCATTTTCGGTCGTGATTTTTCTGGTATCGATACGAGAATGATTTCATTTTTGGTATAAAATGGAACAGAAATTCGGACTTTTTAGAGTCAATTCTTACGTTTCACGCTGTTCATTTGTCTTCGGCTTAATGATAATAACGATCGATATGCTAATTTTTCTAGTAGTTTGATATCGAATTTAAATATGTCGCCCCAACCCCGTTTTCTACGAAGAATTTTCTCTTTCTTGAAATGTAGCGACGGACGTAATCTTATCATCCTTAACTCCGCTTCCGAAATCCTCGTCTCTTTTTCCCACGCTTCCTCTTTGGCCAGATCACGCATTGTCTCGCGTGCTCATGAATTACCCTCAAGGAATCTTCCCTACTTGAGCCCCACCGCGGGCGAATAGATGTTTTCCGCGCCATTCCTTTCCCTCGCTTTGCATACCGTCGTCAAGGGCCGGTTCGATATTCAAATTATAGAGATCCAAAAAAAAAATGCCCTTTATTCCCAGAAATAGGTATTTTTGCCTTCGGTAAGCGTTTGTAATGTGATTCGCATGTTCACAGATGCGTGTTAGCCATCGAGGCAAATTAATGTGAGAATCAGAGAGAAGAAATGTGTTCAGCTGGGAGATCTGCCAATGCCACAATTTCAAAGTTAACGGTGAATGGGAGAAAGGAAGGAAAATCATTTTTTTTTTTTTGCTCGTCGACTTTTATGGTGGGTCCGTCATAAAAATTTTCAACGGAATCTTAGATATAAATGACCCGTGGCGTAAGGTATTCTAAAGGTGTGAAGCGGACTTCAGAAGGAAAAACAAAGGGAACTATTTGAGAAGTAGGTGTGGCGAAAAATAGACTATTGTGTATTTTTGTTGTGTAGGTATAAGTTAATGGTCACCCTCATGCTTCAAAAAAGGCGCGGCTAAAAGTATGGATGTATCCGTGAATTTGGAAGGCAATTTTGTAGTTTTACATCAGGATGCAGCGTGAGTGTCGTTAGGTATTCCGGATCCCCTAACTTACAGCTTCTCAACCTTAATATTTCACGGAACACTTATCGACTTAACTACTCGAATTTTGCGACGCGCTATAGCAAGCGTACGTTCTATCCTAAAATCAAATTGGATAAGAAGATAACACCGACGGTTCAGTAAAATATTTCATATAAATATCAATATTACATGCAGATATAATGACGATCTAATACTGAACGAGAAATACATCCCAATTATAGCGCGTACGTTTTGCAGAATTAAAATTTATTATATTAGAAGAGATCACACGACACAGGGCTTAGTCACGGAACACAATGATGCTGCGGAGCACCGGTTTGGAAGCTTTGATTATTACGTTTTCCTTTTCATCTCTGAAATGTTTCAACGAGATGGATGATCTATCAGTCGCAAGGCGCTGCAGGATGTTTTTTTCTACTCTCTTTCCGTATATACCACAAGCTTTTGAGATGATATAGCTGTCTGAAAGGAACTCGCTGTCTGGCTGCACCTCTCATCCGGTAGCGTAAAGGTGTTCATTCTTAACCCCTTGAGGATTGTGCGTGCGTGTGTGACGGTTTGCTGGGGTATCTGGAGAAGGGAATCGGGTAGCAGTGGCCGCCCACCCTTGGAGGAGTGGGTGGCAGGGAGGTTGACGTTCCCGCGGTGGCCGTGCCCAACGCCGCGAAGGACGACCGGGAGAGAGAAAGGCCGTCAGGAGGAAAAGAAGGTGAGAGAGGGAAGGACAGATAAATGGATGCCTTTCCTTCTCAAATGGGGGAGTGCTCCACAATAGAAGCGGTTCACGACGCCTTTTATCTTAAACGATTTTCGCCCGACGTTATCGGGGAGGAAGCTATCCGATTCTTTTTGTTCGGCTCTAGGAATGTTAACGATTCGGAATTGCTGGCGAAAACTGCATCGCTCTCAATAAAGATTAAGTGAAGTGGTCGAGTTCGATGGCTATATCGCGGGAGGATACTTGAGGATATCTGCAGTTTTTCGTAATGCATCCTCTCAATTTCTTTTGGAATTTCTTTTTTCTCGGACTTTGGGTTCCAGTCAACTTTGTACGTTTAGCTCCTTTAGATTTCTTCCATTTTGTAAAATATTTATTGGTAACGTTGTAATAATTGGTTGATAAGGTGATAATATTTACGCTATTTCGGATGATGTTCAGTGCATTAAAATGTCAGTATTAAATGAGGTATCGGTTACTGTCACATTTCTGATCATACTAATAATATTTTAATGATAATAAATGTATGTGCATTCTTTTATGAAACATACCTTGATTCGTTAAGTTTTCTTGTCGGATACGGGTAAATTCTATAAATGAATATATTATATTAGGTCGGAAAGCGGGGCGTAGAGGATAGTGTCGATAAATCGGTGATGCTGGTTGCTTTTTCCTTTCTCTCGCGGTTCATAATTCAATAATTCAATTTTATTTCTTTTTTGTCGGAACTCGAGCCAAACAACATTGGTAGTGGGGGAGTGCTCGGAGAGGAGAATTATATAGGTTGCGGTCACTTGCTAAGACAAATGTGTAAGGAAGGCCTTTCGCTCTGGTTTTTAAAACACGTGTATTTACATTATAATATTCATACGCTCGCATTCGTCTTAGAGCTAGATATGATCGTATCTGGTTATAAGTATACTGCGCCTCAACTAAATAGAGCGCCGACTCAAGTGCATATCAGAATCATTAAGAAACTCCTCTTAATTCGAAAAGACCACCGCTGTCAACGGCAGTCGACCCCTTACGGCTATCTGCAGTGTCTCCATCACTTAGAAAGCTCTGTAATGGCGGAGAGGTTAATGGAGGCCTCTGTAAATGGATAAGGTTCGACGCTATAAATGGGCGCCGGAAAAATCGTATCGTAAAAGGGTTTAAGTACCTCTCCGTGGTTCTTTTATAATTCGCCCGGTGCGAGGGCGATCGCGAAATACATAGCAGTAAGAGCGGTCGTTGTTCCAAGGGTGCTCCCTCAGCTCCACCCCCCGTTAAGAATAACGGACTCGGGATACACGATAAGCCAATTAGGTCGATCAATTGTCTCGTTGTGAACGTCCGTTTCCGCCGCTGGATCGGCATATTTGGCGTAATTAATACGGCGCAGACGTTCGTTTGTTTTCTAGCTCGCGCGCTCTCTCGCGGCCTCTCTTTTTGATCTTCCATTGTCTCCACCCTTCGGCCACTCTTCTCCGCTTCGTTGATCTTGTAACCCCTCTTCTCTCATCCCTCTTTACGCCAATTGCGTTCGATTCCGCATCGAAGTACGAATGAGTGTACACATGCACTCGAATCCACAGTCGTACCCTCTATAGGATTGTGTTATTGAAAGAGTTCTGTGAGAATTCTGGGTACACATTGCGAAAGGGGTGCTCGAGAAAATAAAAATAGGGATAATACGTGGGTAATCTTTACGCTAAGAGCTTTTCTTACCGAGGAACTTATTGCTACAAAATTTACTTCTTTCAGCAGAGTGGGTGCTACAACATTGGTCTACTTTCATTGGTATGCAATTATATATCGTATTGTATAGAAATAACGCTAAACTGTGGCGTAACGGTAAATCTTGGGCTTTCCTGCATCAAATATAATGGAGACCTTAACCGATTATGAATGGGGCCCTTGCATCTCGGGGACCTGGGGACCAAACCAAAGGATGAGAGAAATTTGTTTTTTTCTGCTGGATCTTATTTCTCTACTTAAAGTAAAATTCATATCGTGGGACTCCAAGTTAGTGGATTTTCCTATCTGGCTGCCCTTCCCTCTACGGGGTTCTGGACCCAACCCGCTGCCCTTTTTCCACTTCCGTGCGACCATATGTAAGTTTTATGCAATTCTCTATCCTAAGGTTTAATATCTGAAGTGAAAAGAGCAAATTTTATTTAAAGTCCTCCTTAGAATGTGAAATTTAATACTACGTTCTCAGAATGAGTGAAAGAAAGAGATTAAACTAACTTTTTTTTACAAATTATCAATTTTTAGTTAAGTAGCCAAGTATCTGCGGTCCTTAATATATAGGGAAATAAGCGATCCGCTGGAGGTAAAAGATTGGACACCCTTGCGCTGAAGGACGTATTTCTATTCGAATGTACGAACTATGGTTACGAAAGAGCGCACCATCCGCTTTTTCCTTCGTTTCCTCTTTTTCTCTGCCTTTCCCATTATTTTCTGTCGTCCCGATTCCTTCTCCAAGAGTCGTAAGGAAAGGATAGGACATCGTTAGGTAGGGAAAAGGGAATTTATTCCTCCGCACTACCCTTCTCCGCCTTTGCGCCCCGAACTCTCTTTTTTCGTCCGCTTCTCTCCTTCACATTGATTGATGGTAGATGCCCTGTGGATCGGCTTGTGTAAAGAGAGAACGGCATGGGGAGGCTTTTTATTTTGGGTGCGGCCAGAAAATAAACTCTATGGTGCGTGTTTTTCTCTTCAGCGATGCCGGGAGCTTATCTTATGCGAAAAAAGATTGCCTTTATTCCCGCAGCGAATGGAAGTGAACGACTTGACGTGATCTGGTGTACATTTTCATTCGTTGTTTTCCCTGTTATATTTTGGCTCCGCTGAACTGTAATTGTGTTTCTCTCGCCTGCATCATCGTGCGGATACTTTTAAATGCGCAATAACGGTCGAAGCCTTTCGAATCTCAACTACCGTGTATCGAAAGACATGAAAGGAACTTATTGATAGCCTAAATATAGATATGGTGGCTTACCTTTGGGTAAAGTTGGTCCAGATTTTTCCGAGAGTTAGCATGGCAAAACTAGACCTATTATAGATTTGGTCTCTGATTCTGAGGAGTCTTATTCTTAGCCTTACTGCTTTTATGTTAATCTTAAGATAAATGGTTTAGATTTAGTTAATCCTGGGCTACATTTTTAAGACCTGTCGGGAACTAGCTTGGATACCTTCAGTATGTTGTTACATTGAAAAACAAGTCGTTTTCTTCTACGGAAGTATTCCTTTTTGTCGAAAAATATAATTAAATTGAGTTCCTAAGCTTTGGAATCCATTATACTGTCTCACAATATCATGTATAAATACAAACCTTATCCTGATTGGAGGTTTTATGACAACTCTTCGCATGCCATTGTTTTTATCTCATTCGGGAGGAGATATCTGGGACATCATCGCCCATAACATTCCCAGAAAACGTAGCAATCATCTCAGCAACTCCCTTCTCATTTCCAATCTCCCGCGGTACTTCTCGTAGGTAATGGTTTTGTAAGATAAAAAAACTCGCGTATACGTAAGTCGTGATTATCTTACCTGTCCGGGGACAGATTGCGCCTGAAGGGAATCTTCCGTCTCGAAGGGGCAATCTGCTCGATGGCCTCGTTTATGCAGGTCACAATTAAAGATGTGATGCGAAGAAAGGACGGAAGGAAAGGGTTCTCTGGAAGCCCCGAGGGCATGCTTCGTTTAAGAGGGCGGCTTGGAGATGTTTTGGGATGGAGCACAATTTCGGTAGCAATCCAAGGACTGGAGAGGGTGTTTTAGGGGCGCATCGAGAGTGGAACTGATAAATATTAAAAGGGAGATGTTATCCACCGAAGATCAGAAGAAATTTCCATACATTGTGAAGCAAAAGTGAAGGTGCGTGCTTTTTCGGGATGTTTATCGAGAGCCATCTAAAGAATTAGTTTCTATGCGACAATATGCTATCGTTTCGCTTGTAGAACAGAGGTGGGGATTTTTTTAACATCAGAAAGCCACTGAAATTTACATAGCATTTGTGCCTTTGTAACGCGCAGTTGTAATATTTTCATTTTTGTTGAGAAATGTACACCATACTTCTACCAGTAATATGTACCTGGTTTACGATAACCACGTTACCTGTGAAATAAAAAAGGGAGATATTTTTTGTTTAGTTAATTTAAGTATAATCCTTTGAAATACCCAGAACAATTGTTATGCTCCGTAGGTGAAATCTGTAGTAATTGTTATAAATTCCTTAAAGAATTTAAGTTTGTTGCTAGATAGCTGTCTGAAGTTATTTAGCCGAGAGTATCATAAATAAAATTGTTTACTACTTATGGTATGCTTTAGTTAATTACTATAGTTGTAAAGTATGCTTAAAAAAGGTTATCTTTACTTCTTGGCGATAGAGTTAGTAACATTTAGGGTTTACGATTGTCCGATGAAGGTAAAAGTGACAATTGACATAATATTTAGCCTAAGTAAAGATGAACTCGTAATTTTATTTTGACACCCTTAAATTAATTCGAATACGGTATCTTTCTGATTATCTAATCAATTTAAATATCTTGAGCGCTCTTTTTCAGTAAAGCGTTTAGATAATTTACGTCGAATATCTTTTCATATTCCGAGAAGTAACACGAATTTTTTCATCGGCTTCGACTTCCGGCATGAAGCTTTTCCATCTGTGCCTGCAGCTTTAATTTTAACCTGGATCCCGCGTCTCTTTCACCGCGCCGAATTTTATAAAAGTTTATCGGCAGGTTTCAGCAAAAATACATAAAAAATATTTCCTCGGGGTAAGAACAACTCGGGAATCACATGGCCGTATAAAAGAGCGAGATGTTAATCCCAACGGAAGAATGTTTATTTCCCCGAGAAAAAGGCCTTTTTCAATAAGAAACCTCCCGGATGTTTGCTCAGCTCCCTTACCAAAGTTATCCCCGGCACACTCATCATCCAAAGGCGTAGTTTATGAATCGAGTCGGAAGTGTATCTTGGTTCGGCGAAAGCTTTTTGACGGACGCTTTAAAGATTTGCGTATCTTATAAACCGGCAAACGCACGCGTACGCTTACATACACGGACACTCGAGTCCTTCTTCTGTCGGAGAATCAATCGTTCTCTCTTTCGCCGCCTCGGGCGAGATTTCCCCCTCTCCAGACCCCTCCTCCCACACCTCCTTCCCCCTTTGCGGCCGGCATTTGTTTGGTGGTCACCCCGCCGCGCGGATTCGCATATTCTTCCCATCCCCGTCCCAGCGGATATCTCGCCCATCTCCCTCTCCCTCCATCGGTCCCTCCGCTGGCCTAAAAACACCGAGACAGAGGAATCACTTTTGAAAGATGTTGGCAAAATGCGTTCAGCGAGAAATCCGTTACTGAGAGGTCGCCATCGGACGCTTTTTCCGCCATCCCCGATGCCGGACCATATGCTACTTTAGGACGGAATTGCAAGCGATACCGGGGTAACTACCACTTGGAAAGTGTCAGATGAATTTATGGTCGCTTCAAATGCTCAGATGCGCGAGGATTTACCTAATGGAGGTAGATATCGGGGAAAGCCGAAATAAAATAGCTAAAAGGGTAGTGAACTGACATATTAATGCAAAATCTTAAATTAAGTTATATTTTATGAGCAACCATTGGACGGCGGCTAGAGATGGCTTCCTGGTCGAGATCGCACGAAAACCTTGGCATTGGTGCAATTTCAGATGGTGTTAAACTCTTGCGATTAAACCAATTTAAAGTATATGAATTCAAAGACTACGTATTTTATGTCATAAAAGTTCATAATGAAATCAAATACTTTTACGCAACACTACTTTTCCAAGATTATTAACAAAATTGTCGTAAAAAAATGGCGGCGGAGTCTAGGAATTGACAAGAGCAATAGAAGTATGCTACTTTTCCTGCTATTCCTTAACTTTTAATCTTCTCTCATTTCACCAGCAATGGAAAAGGCATGGTCCGCATACTTAATTTAGAGAAAGTAACGAAAAAGAAAACGTATATCTCTCTTTTCCATCAAAAATATGAAATGAACTAAGGAGTAGTTGGGTGTTCCAGCAGAATTCTTTTGTTTCTCAAAATATTTACGTTTATACCTAGGAGATAAAACTTCTGTTATTCTTTAGAATATATCAGAATGCTCCGTATATAGTTGCTGATAAAGTCGCTCTAGTCCATCAACGACTCGATTCAGCGCGGCCGCGATTCTCCATTATCATAAATATTCATCAATCGAAGTGGCAGTCGCTAATTAATCGAACGCGGGAGCGATTGAGGCCTCTTTCAATTATGCTCGGTTCACTGCTTTAAGCAGTTTGTCTGCGGCCATGAATATTTCTTCCGGTTATCGTCGACACTTTACTACCGAATTTCCCTCTCTTATCTCCCGGTCCCTTCACAGCTTTCCTTCTCCACCCAGCTTCCCGTGTTTCGATTTGCAATTTCTGCCCTCCCTATCTCTCGCCCTCTCCAAGGGTCTTTCCCCTTTTTGACCCGGCGGCGGATGTTTAGAAGATTGCCCCTTAATTGGAATAATCGGACCCGTTAAAAACGTCTGAAAAGAACCACTTGGACCACTCTGCCCGGCCCACTCTTCTGCTCCCCCTCCTACTCTTCCGTATCTTCTCGAAGCTTTCCCCTTCCCTTCGTCTATCGTTCTATCTCACGCACGAACACGCATGCTTCTGTGCCTAGACTAGCATTTTATAGATTGCCCTCAAACCGATGTTTGAGTTATTCCCTATGGTCGAAGCTCTTCATGGGATCATGGAGCATGGGAATGCTGAGGAAAAATTTTCGTTTCGTGTTTATGGTCGGAGAATAACGATCCGGAAGGAATTCCCATGAATATTTTTGTGGGAGTTAAGAACGCTATATCGAGCCCTGGACCTTGGATCTTCCTGCATGCGGATTCTAGCGTTCGGAATTCCGCGCCAGAGGTTGTTCTGGAGTATATATTTATTGTTATTCTTTCCGTGGAATCCACTATGAGGGTCTCATTTGTCAAAGAGATAAGCTTGTGATCTCATCGCTGTGTTTCAACCTTAAATTCCAACGAAAATAAGAACAAATTCGTGTTTTGGGAAAGTTTTTCTTATACGTTATATGTAGTTTATTTCACTGAATTTACGTTACATTCTCTTGTTACTATGTTTATATTTTTATATCAGTATTATCATATCATAGTATCATCATACAAGAGCACAGTTAGTTTCACTGTTTCGTAACAGTAGAGTTTTTATATGAAATAATGTTCCCTAAAAATTATTTTGCCCGTGACTCATGGAACGAAAATTAACCCTTCACCAATGTGCGCTTCTTTGCCGGAACGTGGGAGTTGTAATTTACTGTTGCAAGCTGAGAGTGCGTCCCACTTTATTATGCCTGTCGGGTCGAACCGAATTTACTGAGTGTTGACTGACCAAACGCGATGGTATGATTCAGTTTGACCGGTTAATGCTTTGGCTACCAATTTTAAACGAAGCGATGCAAAAACAACATCTGGTCTCCTTGGAAAGAGGTCAATATGAATCTGACCCAATTCTTGAGCAAAACCATCAGTTTTTTATTCCTGACGATTTAGCAACGGCCATACGTATTAAAAAGACCTCGCACGCTACAGTTATATTGTAGCTCTGGTATTTATGATTTTGAATTGCGGAGTTGACTGGTAAATTAATTCTAACCCGTTGACGAAAGGAGTTTATCAAGGCAGCTAAACACAATATCTCGTTATGAAATAGTAGATATATATGTATTGGACATTACGTTCTGTTATAAATTGCTATTAACTACTAGGGCTCTTCTTACCGTATTGTTTCACGCGGTCGTGGGATGAGAGAGATCGCAGTCTCTTAATATACGATCATTTGGAAAGTCGTCAAACTATTCCCCGCGCACCTGGATCCTTTCTCGATCTGTACCCGTATTATGCTCTCGAGAAGTTTAAGCCCATTCGTTATGCCATTCATTGACACGAGGGAAATCGCTCTCCCGCTTCCTCACGAACAGAATATGTACCCAGCTGCAGCCGTCAAGCAGTCTGCTTCGGTGACAAGTACGCCCCTCTATTTTACGTCGTGAAAGTCTCCCGGATGGTGTCGCTCTTTTCCTTTTTTAGCCCGAACGCTCTCGTCTCTCTCCCGGACTCCACAATGTATTTCCTGCTCCCATGCTCGACTCCCACTCCGTCAATAGCATCCCCCGCCCTAATACATTCTCCAGCAATCCTCACTCCAAAATATTCCCACTTCAGCAGCCCCTCCCACGAATTCTTTCAATATTATAATCCCAACACTCAACGATGATTCTTCTAGCGCTAACACACCACCCCAAGCGCACATCACGACCGTCCAATGCTAAGCCAACAGTGCGCCAAAATATTTCCTTCCTAACACCTCTTTCGATCCTTAAGTTGCCCATCCCTGCAACAACAATATGCCATTTCTGGCTGTCTTGTTTAAATAAATAACGCCTTATATCCGGTCTGCGTCCTCTATATCATAAACGAGCCCAACAACACCTAAGCCATTTACGCTTGCCTTCAGTAAATTGGCTCAGTTTACGATAATAATCACGGTCGGCATCGGATTGATTGCAGTGAGGTTACGCGCTAGACCGGAGACCCAATTACATTGACCTCTTAGGCACTCAACTGCTAACCATATGGTCGAGTTTGGGCAGCTTATTTCGTCACCACGGATAGTCTTGATGATTGGTTCTGCTTTCAGCTTCAGGACAGGTTCTGAACAAGTAAGACTTGAGTTGCGGAAAGGAGTTGAAAGTAAGTTTCTTCCGGTTCCTTCTTCAATCTTATTGATCACTTGTGAAATACTGGAAGGGATTCATAAGTGAAAAGAAGCTTCTCGTTAACATACAATTCCCCCGAATAACATCAGCTGGCCACAGTTAGGTATAGAAGAATGATACGTGGAGCAATTGAGAGTAGTTATTAGTGGCACAGCTTCCATCTCTAGTCCCCTAAACGTTGAGATAAATGTAGGAGGAGTCTGAAGGATGTTGAAATAGATTAGCTCTTAAATCAGCCCACTCAGCTTTGCGGAGAGGAAAAAAGATTCTTTTGCGCGAAGAAATCTTGCCGCTGAACTTCGACATCGGTGAAAGGATAAAAGCGAAGCTGGGAATAAAAAAGGAACGGCGCGTTGCGATGTGACCTTATGGCAAAGACTTTGAATGTTGCATTTTATCCGACGTGCTCGCGATAACGGGCGCGATGTGTATTGAGTGGACTGGTATTTAGCATCACGCCTTCGGACTGTGGAAGGTGGCCGCTCGTGGCGCTGCGACGTTTCTTTATTTTTGTTCTTAATAGAGCTGTTAAAAGTGGCAGCAGAGGTCATTCGGCACGTATGGGCCCTCATAGGTGTGAAATATCCGGGAATCGAACCCGGGGATTCTTTCCGCAAAGACAATCCTACTAACCACTTGGCTTTCCGGGAGCCTACTTGTGCTCTTTTTTTCTGTTTGAGGGTTTGCAGATAAATAAGAAGTGATTGAGAAATTATGCGTGGATTTTTCGTTGCAAAGCAGCTTTTTCTCATGCTACTTTATGTGAAAACGTTATACGAGCGTCAGTTGAAGAAAACATTCTGTGTTGCTTAACCCGAGCAAGTGAATTTCTCTCAAAGGAGAACTATTTGTACAATTTGATATTTTTTATGATCTTAAAATGGTTTATTAATCACACTGACCTGATCTTCGTCGGAGATGGAACAAAGAGCATTTTAATAATTCAGAAGAGCGAAATTATAGCCGTAAAGAGATCATTTTATTTTGATCCTATTCCGAACAATCTGAGCAGTAATTTTGAATTCCTTCATAATGGCTGTCCAGTTAGAATCTAGAATTTTTGCAATCGCTGATTGCCATCGCGTGTGTTTAATCCGCCAACAATAGGTTTACGCTCCAGGAAGTGTACAGATTCATTATAAATGCCGGGCGCATGTTTTCTCGCTTGTTTCTTATGCACGAGAGGTAAAAAAAAATCATTTCCCTCATTGCCCGTGGCGCCCCTTTCCCATCTTTAAGTACAGCTGTTGAGATGCACGTCCAGCCCGCAAGCCGTCGAAACCAAACTATGCTGCATCAGAGCATGAAAAAACCGTCGCAGGAAAAAAATCTTTCCTTGCATCGGCACGTATTGTAGTTAATCATTTCACGAAGTATTCGTGAGTGATCTCGTCCGAGCTTATCGCTGCCTCTTGTGTTAGATCTTCTTCCCTCAGGCAAGTAAGTGTTCATTTGAAATCAGTATGCAAATGCGCAGCAAAATGCAAGGTGTTGTGCACAATCATGGCTCAGATCTCAGTAATTGATAATTAGGAAAAAATTTAAATGCCGCTATATAATGGCTTTCTTTTTTCATTTCCTAAAATATATAAACAGCATGAGAGATTAGATAGAAGAGTGACCACTCGGGCCTAACCCCGCTCTACAAAGGGTCAATATAATGTAATCTATGGAAGTGAATGTTCGTACACTAAACGAAACTGTAGCAAATGCGTTTTATAAAGATTTGTTCATTCTTTATTCTTATCTAATAAAACTGTTCTGAAGTTGTAGACCAACTACTGACGGAATGTTAAGACGAAAGGATTTTTCAGCCAAGTTTGAAACAATTACAGGAACGATTTTTTTGCCGTACAATTAGTTGATACGTGGCGTAAATCTTCCATTATTAAATTCTAAGAACTACGAACAAGAATTGAGTACATCTCGTAAATGTGTAACACCAACCCTGATACAGCAGTTCTGTAACGGAAAGTGCGAAACTGTCTCTTATGCAAACGTTTAGGGAGGTGGGCCGTATCGCTAGTTCACTGCCTTGTTTTTGTAACTGGACAAAACAGCTCCATGGTTGCCTGCCTGCTCAATGGTTCTCCCTTTTTGAAGAAAACGATTTCTCGAAATGGAAAAACATCGATGCTAGTGCTTATCTTTACATCGATTTCGCTGATAATGTCTTTTCTGCCATGTTTTTGTCTCGCTCTCCTCGGGCGGCTTCTCTGTACTCCGAATAATCACCCGCCTTCTCAGAGCGCCTCTTTTAATTTCTTCCATATCAAGAAGTGCCGAGGGGCTTATAAATCGCCCACTCCTTGTGAAGACCCCTTCCAGCATCTTCCCTAGCCACCGTTCTTACGCAAACGCATTATCATGTTATAAACCCTCTCCTCGTCCCCCGCTCCTTCTTCCCACCGCCGCTGACCTTGCTGTAGGCAGCAGCTGAAGAAAGAGATGGCTAGTGCTTCGCAAGAAGCTGGATCTACCGGAAGTAGTGGCGGAGGGTATCACGTGGCTCGAGATGGGAGAAGGGGAAGCTGCTTCTATAAGGGTGCTGTAGCGGGAGGAAATGAGTGTTTGGGAGATTTTTAGGAGCGCGGTGTCCTAGTGGGGTGTTTCCAACTGTGCGGGGTTATCCCGTCGCCTCGATGTTTCCTCGCTGCGCGATGCTCCCTTTTTTCCCTCCTTTCCTTCCTTTTCCACGATTGTTTTTTCACAGTTTTCGTCCTCTTTTCCGAGACCTCTTCCCCTCGCTCGCGCCCTCTCCGCCATCTACCGCAGCTTGCGCGCACTACCTCGCCGAACCAGAAGCACGAGATTTCTTCTTTCATTACGCTTTAGCATTAGCGGCGTTTATAATCGGTAGTTATGCTAGTGTCATCACTAGATTTTCTCGTTACACGTCAGGGATATGCTGTTGAGTTGTTAAAAGGGTTTGCTTTTCCTTCGAAGAGGATTGTTCGTCAACGAAATCTATTATTAGGACTATTTATTTACTTTGAAAACTCTTTGTTTGCGTTGGATGATGAAGTACTACCAAAAAATATGTTCAAGATTATGAAATTCATGTTGTATGTTAGATTCTTGCACATTGACCTTTTCTTTTCTTCTTTTATTTCTGAATTATTACGCATTTTCTTGATAACTTATGGAACTAGAGGTTTATAAATTTAAAAAATACTTCGTAGTCTAATGGGAAGAAGCATCTAATCAATTCAAATTCAGGAATTTCCCTATTGATGCTCGACCTATTTGTATTCCACCAGGATACAAACCGGGAAAACTGTTTTCTTATCAGGCCAAAGAGGGCCTTTATGGATCGATTTATGAATTTTTATAATTTAGTTAAAATAATACTCGAATGAATGAATACATTTTTTTAATTCCTTAAAAAATCATTTAGATCAAACCCCTGGAAGCCGTGTTCAAGTTTTCACCTTATTTCGTGGATACCTGTATTAATCCTCGAAAATCCGTTGTTTATCCATCTTAATCCCCATGACAACGAACGTGAGTGAAATCAGTAAGAGGTATCAATCGCTCTGAACTCGCGATCGAGTCGTTCCCTTTTGGCCGACTTAAACTCATCGCATCCTTGTTATATTCTCGGAATCGACCAAAGCGACCCTTCTCTGTCTGTATCCGATCGCTCCAGTTTTTCCCGTCTGCGGTGCCGCTGGCGTAAAGAGTGCCAAGGTGTGCGCAAAATAGAGCAAATACACGAGTCTAACCGTAAACAAGACAGCTATCTTCTCGGAACTATAGTGGGAGGCGTAATTTGCCGGAAAAGATCGTCGCTCGCTTCCGTGACTAGGAGAACGGGTTTGTTTTATCGAAGGAATAACCCCCATCCGTCGCTAGTTCCGAAGGAAAAGATGACAGCGGCTACTCAATGGGATTACCACGGATAATGGCGTGGGAACGTTTTTTTATTAATGAATAAACGCGGATAATATCAAAGGAAAATTTTCCGTTGATTTCTATGTTGTGAATTTTTCATTTAATAAGGTTAATTCTGTTGATGTTGGAGGAGGTGATTTTTATCAAGAGCGCAATTCAGTTCTCATCTAAAGTTATTTGTGCATAGCTAAATACTATTATTCCAATTCTGAAAGCATTCTTGATTCAAATATGAACAACCTTTTCATGTGTGATGAATCGTAATTGCTATGGTATGTATGATATTATGATCCGCCGCAATGACGGTGTTTTTGCGATTTTCTCATATATTGCCTCTCGATGTTGTCATTCACTATGGTTTACTCTAATTCAGACTCCTATCTTTTTTACAGGACCGGTTTCAGTGCCCGATGTAGCCATCGCGGCGTCTTGGTCTACCCCCGAGAGGCGAATGCAGGGCGGGGTGCCGTGGTGTGTGTAATGGATTGGGGACCGGACCCCGGGAGCCCCGAAAAGGAACAGTCTTCCAAGGACAGACGTCGGAGGAGTCTGCACCCATCTACGCCGTTGCTCCTCTTCTGTCTCCTCATGGCTGTCCCGGGTAAGCATTCTTTCTTCTTTATGGAATACGTTGATCTCCTGAGGTATACTGCTGTCGACATAGGACAAATTAAATGAGTGAGTTGTGTCATAGCTAAACAAAGATTGCTGTTTCACGGATGTTCACTATGGTGTCTTCACCACCACGTTTTGTTTTCTTGATCCACGTTCATTTCTCCGTCACTTCTTCGGTATTTGAATTAAAGTCTTCGAAATATATCGTTGATGATATTAATTTTGTATTGCTCCAGGCTTCAATTGTAGACATTTCGGTCTCAAACCCTGTGTGAGGTATCGGAAGTGAACCCTTATTCATCTAAGAAGAGTTAACGTCAGAATTTTTCCATCCAATTTTTGATATGTTGTTACATTTTAGAGTCCTGTTTTATTGCATGTAATTGAATTACACTGAATTCATCTTTTTCTAAGTAATTATTTTATCGACCCATTGTTATTTTTTTGTCATTTTCTCAACGACGGAATTATCTCCATAGATGAAACGTGAATCTTCACTTACTCACTTAATATCTCTGAAGAACGAGTACGAATTGAGTCTGTGAACGTGAATTTCTTCATCGAATATCCTTATCTATTCTATTTTCACAGTTTCTCGTGAAGTTTTTAAATAGCCTCATTTGATTAGCTCTTCCTTTCGTTCGATCCAATTTTTCAACACCAAGGTTTTACAGTTTTAAGTTGACAAGTGAATCTCGTATTAAGGAATTATTTATAAATAATGTTATTCGGCATAAGTGGCACTCCTACAAATACATATATTTAAGGAAGATTAATGTGCCTCAAGGCGTTGAGTTTTGTTCGTAAATTATGGCGCGTAAATGAATTTTAATTATTTCTGGATCCGTCCGTTACTAAACCCCCTTGGTGCCAACCAGATGTGCGATTACAAAACAAGTTTTTGTGCCAAGTGTTGCTAATGCACCTGCTAGAAGCTGGGACGACTTCCAGGAGCTTGATTTTTATTGCAATGTATGTGAGCTATTCCAATGAAAATCAACTTTTTTACTGCAGTGGGTTTTTACAGCAAATTTTTACATTTCCCCACCGCGTTAGATAAGGGCGTTTAAAGGGTGAAGTGATATTCTGGGAATTGCTATTGCATCCCTAACATGTCGAAGAATTCATTAAATGAGCATGGGGGATATCGTGACTATCTTTTAGTATTTCGAATAGTGTTATTATCCTTCTAAGAGCAAAAGTATGGCGATATTTTAATGCGAAATGAACACCTATTTATCTCAATACGAAGGTATTTATTTGCTTTCGCTTTACTGGCAATTTAATTGATTTAGTGAATCCATCCACAGAACATAATGTAAAGGAATGTCGGCTTGATATTCATAGTTATACTATAAAGGTGACTCGTGTACTTCCGAGTTTACTTAAATTAATGATAAGAAACATATGATTGTATTCTCCTCAGTTCCAATGACAATACACGTCTCTCTTACGGTCACAGTTGCCATTCCGGCTGCACGTGTAATACTCTGATTAATAAAAATGGAATGGAATTTTTTCCTCACAAGGTTTTCTCGCAAATGGAAAGGGTCTTATCCTTCCAATCCTGTATTCCGAAAGGCAACAAAAAGTTGAGACATTTACGGAAATTAACTGTTAAACGTGGAATTGATTGCCATCCAAGGTTGAACATTTCTTCGCAAGATCTCCATTCGCAGTTAGATTTTTGCCGCGCAGAATTGCGGGCATCGTTCGCCGTTAGAGTGGTTGGGAGTCAGAGGAAGACGGATGAGTAACTTATCCTTTGTCAGAGGCGCTTCTCCGTTACCACGTTTCTGTCCCATCTAATAAGGGTCGTCAACTACCGGATTGGTTGTAGTACTCCATACCAGCTTCCGCATTCTGAATTGTATCCTCTTTGTAATCTCCGCCACTTTATTGGATCTGGAGTAGCAAGCATTTATTGTGCTCAGAAAATCTTCCTCGATGAGATCTTTATATCATTCGGTTGGATCAAAGGTGTCCTTCCCGAGGCCCTTCAACCAATTCAGTACAGCCAATGGCTCCTTTTTCTCGTGCTAGTTATGTCCAATTTTCAATGCTTCAACTTTCAATGTTTCAATTTTCAGTAACTTGATTACGTCCAAAAAGAAAATTTTCTTGGGATCACTAAATCTTTGAAACACTTGACTCACATTCAAAACGTTTTAGTAAAGGTGCTCCCGGATAGCCGTGCGGGTAGCGCGTTCGCCTATGTTGAAAGCGGTCCCGGGATCGATTCCCGGTGGGGGATCATATGTGCGAAATGACCGCAGCTGTCGAAGCACTTCTAAAGATACTACTACTATCATTGTAGAAGAATCATCAAACGAAACGTTTCATATTACGTCGCTGTTTTATTTCATTGTTATATGTTTATGCATTTTTGTCATTCGCAGGTTACGTAAAGGAATTTTATATCATATGTCATGTGATATAAAATTCCTACATCTGTCGAAAGATTAAGGAACAGTATGTTAATTCCAAGGCTCTATTTTGCTTTGGAGATAGCATATTACGAAAAACAAATTAATTATTTCATGATATAATTTTAAAACAAATTTTTAAGTTAACTTTACGACCTGCTAGCACGAAAAATTATATTTCATGTGTTTCATTTAATGTCATGTGTGTTTTCATTGTAATAATGAATAAATCGAATAACGTTAATACTTGGTAAAATTTACGGTTTAAAATGAAACGGGCCTATATTTTCTTTTTTCCTGATTGGTATAAAATCTTGTTTACCTGTTATCAATGCTCCTTTGTCGAAGAAAACAAAGATCTACTGTTACTTGTATGAGGCTCTGTTTTTTAATAATAAAGGGATTGGTAATTTGTGGAGAGGCCATGCGACCTTAATTCGAAAATTTTCGAATTTTAATTTCTCTAAAATGTATCTTCATTTTTCTGAAATTTTTATCCGTAGATCTGAAACCCTGAAATGGAATCTAGAATATTTGCTTTCTGGAAGCGAATAGAGTAATTAGAAAATGTCCTAATCGACTTTATAAACGTCTTTCTGTGAATAAACGATTCCATACTTTTCTTGTTCCGATTGTCGGCATTATTTATATATTTGTAACCGATGCCAATCGATGATGTCTCACTTCCGGCTGAAGGCATGGTTTATTTTTTCTAAATGGGCCGGGATAACCTATTAAATCATCGCGCGCCGTGCTTCCTTTTCTTCTTTTCGACGCATTAGCCCAACACTTTCAGCATGTCTGTGGGACTGGGAGATGTGAGACAAGTGGATCGAATATAGTGGATCGGGAGGGAAGGGAGCTTGTATAAGGAAGAGCACGTCACTCCCTGTGATGGGTAGCACTACGGCTACACCGGAAAATCCCCGGCGCATCCGGCGTGCCAGATCCTTCCCCTCGATCCCTTTCACGTTTTCTCCCGACTAAAAATATATCTTCTCTCTTCCTTCAGCGACCGCAAGCCTGGGCTGCAAGGGACTGGAGCACTGCGACAAGGAGTACAAGAGGGCCCTAGATGAGAGGGAGATCGCGAGACCAGGGCCCAGCGCCGCCTACTGCCATGTCCTCAGGCAGTACGGAGACTGCATTAGGATGACTTCATGTCGAGGAAACCTCAAGTATCACACTGCATCCAGCCTCGTGAGCGCATGGATCGCGGAGTACAACTGTTCGTCCCATACAGCGGCCGCGATCAGGCCGTGGTACACTGCCACGGCCTCTCCGCCGCCAGACCTTCCTTGCACCTTCCGCGGTCGAAAACGGCTGCGACATTGCGGGCTGTCCGGTGACCCGCACCTCAAGACTTTCAACCACGAATTCATGACGTGCAAGATCAAGGGTGCGTGGCCCCTCATCGACAATCCCTACCTCGCAGTCCAGGTGACCAACGAACCGGTCGCCGAAGGATCACCAGCCACCTCCACAACGAAGGTATGTGTTCTCTGGAAGGACGTTGATAGTTTCTCATTGCGAATTATTTACAATAAATTGAACCAGTTATGGTTGGAATAATTGGTGAGATAATCCTTTTGTAACTTTACTTTATTACGTATGAATTGATGATCTAGGCTTTAGGATATAAATTGGAATTGCTCCATGGTAACTGAAATCCATATGCCTCCAGTTTTAAAACTTTTATAATTTACCTTTCCATGAATTGGATGGTATCAATCTTTCAGAAAGTTATAGTCACGAGACTATTATCGATCACATTCTCATCTCTAGCAGCAGGGATTTTATCAAGGTGTCGTCCTAATTATTTGACTAACTCCTTTCGGTTTGACTGTCTATAAGACTCAGATCCGTGGGAGGAAATGGGAGCTTTTTGGAGCTTCCTCTGCAGGAGTTGATGGTGTTTGCGAGGTAGAGGTTCGTTTCTCTCCCTACGAGAGCCGTATTAGGAGGGCTAGTGGACATGGTTCTCATACGAAATGAGGTGACGTCTGCTCCTTTGCACAGGTGTTTTCTCTCAATCTTCCCTTTCTCTCCTCTCTGAGACGGATCCGAGTGGAGGCGGTGAGTGGGATGAGGCAATGACTTTAAATTTCATTATTGAGCGATGCGTTGATGAACTGGGTGGCGGAATCCTCTCCAGAAACCTATGAGCCTACGTTTGAGTGTCGTGACTTGTTATGTTATGACTCATATAAGTAATGACTAATGGTGAAAGAAAGACTTCACTGCAACTCCGTTAATAGCTGAAGGAAAATATAAAAGTCACAGGTGTGCATTGAAAACCTTGTCATGTTAAGCGAGCTATTTCTAACTCTTGAAATATTTCATCCTTTTGGTTTGAAATCGAAGATGACGAGATGGCTTCAATTTAAACAAACAATTAATGAATTAAGCATTGAAATAAGTTGCGATTAATGATAAAAATTATCTATGGAGAATGCAATTCACTTGTCTTTCGGGCATTAAGTTCTTTTGTTTGTTGTATCTCAAATGTACTTGTAAATTAATGTGTGTGTGTGTGTGTGTGTGTAAGAGAGAGAGAGAGAGATTCTTCTAAGCCATAAGCTGTTGGTAAACCGTTTCTGCTGAGAAAATATCCTGATTCAGTAGGGTTCGTGGTCTTCTGCAGCTAATAAATTTGTTGATGAGAAATGTTATAGAGGGAAATTTCTGTGTTAGGATAGTTGTGATAACTGTAATAGATGAGCTTGTAGATAAAATCTGGCTGGTAGGGATGTTAGGAGGTTTATCTTAAAAATGCTAGGGTAAAATTTGTACGAATATAAATCCATTAAACCATTATTACTAACGATGTGTGTTCTCTCGAGAGATTTTAATTTCCGATATTTGTTTCTAATTCGATCAAACTATGCATTCTTGAGATAACGTCATGGATACTCGCGTCACATAGAGAGGTAGCTCCCACAAATAGTATTTTACTTGCGGGTAGATCGTCGAATAAAGCTGGAAGCGTACACTAGATTCTCATTCGATAAATGAAATTGTTTCACGTATCTGAAAAGAAGCCGTAAATGTTCGAGATAGGCCTTATCGTGCCTCAGCGTGAACCGATGCATTTAAAACGAATCGTATTGTCTAGAACGGGAATCCATTCAAGAGCACAGCAGGAAATATCATTCTCTGAATTCCAGTTGATTCTTCCTGGGGTCCCCTTAAAGATCCATCGATAGGATACTGCCTGGTAGATAAATTAACTACCGAATTGTGACGTCATCAGCTCGTCATCTCATTGTCTTAGGCTATAAAGTCCGGCAAGGCTAGTAATAAAACGGATAAACGCTCGTTTCTGAGGGCTGATTTTTATTCCAGCATCCATTTTCAAGAACGTTAACAACGAGGGTTGAAACGGTCCCTTATCTGGGATTCTATTCCAAACGTGTGTTACTGTGTGAAGTCCAGTCTCGGTTCGTTTTCTTGAAGGGGAAAGGAAAGAAGTGGGCGTTAAAGGGAAAGAGGAGAGTTTTCGGGAAAGGGCATAACTCAAGCTGTCCGAGTGGGTTGCCTCGTTTCCAGAGGACGGTCGTGAGGAGGTTCGTTATCCAGAGGGATTTAACGGAGGCCCCCGAAGAGAAGCGACGGGGGATTCTTCTTTCAGCAGGCATTCGCATTATTTCCGGGGACGTGAAAGTACGATTTGCCGTTCTACTCGTATTTAAGGATGAAAAGGGAGTTGCGGTAAGAAAGGATAGGGATTAAGATATGGCTTATCTTAGGATTTTCAACTAGAATGAATGAGGGCCATTGTAAGGTTTTCGTTAGCGAGAGACTTCAGGTACTATTTTTAAAGTTACTGTCGTTTTGCTATGGACCTGTGCTCGTCCTCTGGAGCGGTTCTTTTGGTTTCATACGTCAGATGTTTCGACAATTGGCCATTAAAAAAGTTCGACAACTGTGATGAGTTTGAAATGATTGCTCGAAACTGGCGCAATGCGTGTGGTTATTATGCTTTTGCTTCAAATTGCCGAAGAAGTATTGATTTGTCTAATAAACAGAGCATTAGATTTGATAGGAATGTTCTTGAGGAACATAGGGTATTTAGATAATGGAAATAATTGGATTAATTAATCTATTGTAGTAAGATTTTTCTCCATTAATTATTGCTATGGTATACAATTGTATTTCTTACTTGACGGAAGTATAATTTAATCTAAGAAAAATCAGTATTTGATAAAAATTACTGTTTATGATCGTTTGAACTTAATCTGTGATTTTTCTAATATGAAGAGTAACCAGTGAAAATATAGCTGGCAGGCGGATATATGCTTAATTGCATTAGGCGCTTGCTGTAGACCACACAGATCCTTACGCCTAAGACTTTAAATTCGCCCTCGATCTATAAAATAGTATTTCTGCAGAGAAAATTATGTAGAATTAAACCTATCCTCCTATCTCGGCCAAGAAAAATATTATGAGACATTTATCTATATAATTTTTAACTAGATAACTTCATACCTACAATTTTTATTCTTATTTACCTAAAAAAATTGCTGCGATTAAAACAGTAAAATTTGTCCATTAGTCTATGATGTAGTATTTCCCCCCTGCCATACGCCATACGGCGGTTTGCGGGGTATTTATGTAAATGTATTGAGGAATTCAGTTTTAAGCCGAAATCATCATGAATTATTTCCTGCTACGAGGGATTTGAGGAAATGTTATGAATTTGTAACTGTTGAATGTTTGGTGAAGACATGTTGAGGAAACTAGTTAATTTGAGTTCTTCCGAGGCTGCACTGATGAATCCTCGATTTTGGCTTTGGGGATTTAGTTCTTCGTCAAATCCATCGGACATCCATCATAACCTCGTCCCCTTACTGCAGCGGAAAATGAAGCAATGTGGGGCGCTCACTGAGGCATTTTCGATGCACGAGCATATATCATCGCTCCGAGAGGAAAAATCGTCCCTTGATGAGAATTTTCCCGCATCCGCTCTCAATAATCTCTCTCTCCCTTTCCGTCTCTTCACATCTCTCCATTTCTCCCATATAATCCTTCATTCCTCTTCCGCCTGTGACGTGTATGAATGCATGGCGTCACGCAATCGTCGAGTGGAGTCGTGCATGCGATCTCTCGATGGATCGATGCAAAGAGGCTCGATCCCTCCCGCCGACTTCCCACTAATATCGACCCGGACGTGCACTGGAAGTTTAATTCCGTCGAATTATCAATTCGTTCGAGCGAATTCCCCGAGTCGCGGGGCTGAATTCACTTCGGGTAAGGACAACCCGGGTGGTAAAACGGGATATCTAATCACCTAAAAATCTGCTCCAGGGATTCGCACTCTTATCTGGAGGGTGGAATCTACGGCGGAAATCGTTGCAGATCTTCGATTGGCTTAGAGAGGCGAAATGATCCGCGGCTACGGAATTCTTTTATTCGTTTACAAAGAGGGAATGTAACTTCATCGGTATTAGGTAGTATTCTTCGTTTCAGTGAATAATGTTTCCTTAGCAATTGAAGGGGTGAAATGATACACCTCAAAACATAACGCGACTAATTATACTTGGCCAAAAAAGTTAAGCTTTTTTCCTCTTCTACGGAAAATGATTTTTGGGGTCAAGAAGTTTAGGGTCCTGTTAAATCTGAGCTTACTATGTGTATCTTTTAATTTCACGAAACTATTTTGCTTTTCTTTAAAAATCAAATAAACTGGTTATGGAGCGGAGTAGTCTTTTTTCCATTGAATTAAGTCCACAAACCATCTAATGAAATCCTATGTAATAATGTAAGCATAATTACATACCTTTGCATACTTTCGAATCGAGCTACAGAACTCTAAGTTATTCAGTGGGAAATGCATTAAAACGTCTATCATTTGGTTGATTAATTACTTTGTCGGTACTCGATTTCTTTCGCTTTAGCTTTCAGTCCTTTTTTTATTATTTTTACGTAAGTAAAATCAAGTATATGTGAATATTGCCTAGAATTTATCTTAAATTGCTGATTATTTAGAAATATTTTTGCTTAGTAACTTTAAACTTACGTAATTCATATTTCAACCCGTGAGTTCGTATTAAGATGATAAAACGTGTTGAAAAGAGATGACGCGATAAAACATTCTCATAAATAGGAAATAGCCTGATTTTAAGGCATTCAGGGATTGTCAGCCAATGTCCCTTTCCCCTTATGACATTCTGTCCTCTTGTTTTCTCGAAATAAACGCGCCCGCTCTGTATTGACCCTGGTTTGGGGAAAGGGCGCGTGCGACGTTGGAAATGCGGGTGACGAAGAGGGCGTGAGAACTGGAGAAAGCGGCAATTACGCTCCCCATTCGGTCTTTGAATTTACGCCTGTCTTTTGTTTTTCTTCCGTTCTTTTCTCCTCTCCCATTCAATCTCTTCCCCACTAACCTCCTCCGTACCTTCAGGGGACCTACGTCTCCTTGAGCCTATGAGAACCTGCTGCTTGTAGGCTATGCCGCCTCGCATCGTAATGAAGTGGCGCTGTTAAAAATCGTGATGGCCGGCGTTGCCAAATCTCAGCCGCCTTCTCCATAGAAAAAGTGACCAGGTAAACGATTAAAAATCGACCCTTCTCCCTCCATCGGGGAATGGCCCGCCCAGCTGAAGATTTTTAATTTTTCCTCTTTCCTTCCTCTTCCGTTAGTCGTCATTTATTGAGTCGAAGTTTTTCACTGCCAAAGTATCATTTTTTATCCCTTCGGAGAAAATGATTTGCGAGGCAAATCTGGAGAGGCAAAAATGATATTATTCGTTGACGTCAACCTGTTGATGAACCTTGGAAGGATTTCCGCCTACAAATTTGGCATATTTTTCGGTGCGCGGTGGAATGCAACCAGCTTCTGTTTTGACGCTTGGCAGTGTAATCCTTCAAACCTGATTACCAGTGATTCTACATCTACATTAGTACCCTGCAAGCCGCCTTTCGGCGTGTGGCAGGGGGTAACTAACTGATTAGGGTACTTGCGCGACTGCGGAGCAATTAGATCTTTTGGCTAAACCATAGAAATACCGGGCCAGTTCCATGCTAATTGTAATTAAGCAAAACTATCCCCTTTCTCCAGTACTATTGCTATTCAAATAGCTGTCTTCTCTTTCTGTTTGTTCCGACATCGTTGCGATTCCTTCACTCGTTTTACAACTGCTTTTCATTTCTCATCAGGTCGGAGCAGCTCAATTGTAAACTTTTTTTTGTTTGGGTTTCCTTGGCGTTCTTATCTGTTATATCTTGATTATTGCTATAAATATACATCATAAGCTAAGAAATTTTAAAATTTTCATCTTGCGGATCAATTTTTCACGCTTAAACTTTCCTTCAAGGAAGTGTGTCTGTATGATTTTTGTGTCTCCTCGGTATTATCCGTTTTCTGATCTACTTGGAATCTTCTTGGAAATCATTGTGTAGTTAAGGATCAGAGTAATCTAAGACTACTCAATGTTAGTACCTTGACAAACTACAAGGAGCTAAGGCTAATCTTTGCGTTCATATTGGAGTTTTGTGTGGAGTTCCTATGTTTATCTACAGTTCGCCCATCTTTGATTCGTTAAATTATTCAAATATCGTGTTACAGTTAGCCATCCTTCAGAGTTACATTTCCGATCGTATTTTATTCGAAGAAATGAGCATTTCTGTCGCTTCTCATGAAAGTAGTTGGATACTCTCTTTATCCAGGTGGCCGCACTCGTTTGGTACTTGTCCAATTCGTCTCGATTATTCTGAGAAGCGGCATTTTACTGGCAGCGTAATATGTGCCTATCCTACTGAATATTAAGATGTCTCATGTCGGAAATAAGCGGCCGCGATGTCGATAAAATTTGTGTTATTTATTTTTAATGGCTGCGTGGGCGTGGGTTTAAGTATTTCCGCTGGCTGTCAAGGTTTCGTAGGCGTGAAGATTGTAGATATTCAAAATTCTAATACTGTAACCGTTAATTCTCCTCGTGAATCTTAATAATTTGACCACCCCTCATCAATTATTTTTCTTGCCCTCCTCGAATGAAAATGCCATTCTAATGTTGGTTTCAGACAATCTGAGTGACTCATTTAAAAACGCTAATACTTCTTTAATAGGAAACTTAAAAGCGAAAGTAGACTGAAGCATATAGTTTTAAGGTTTAAACGCTGAGAAACTCCATCCCTTGATTTTTTAATCACTCTGTAGAAGTGCGCTTAAAAACGTATTCATGGGATGAGTTTTGAAGTCCAGCGCTATTAAACATCCTTCTTCAATCAAACTAACTGTTTATTCAGTCGTAATAGGTTAACCATGATTAAATCTGGAACGTCTTCGATCTATAACCATACAGGTGTTTCTCGATTAGCCTAAACATAATTTACGGAATTCTAAAACGTGTAGAGAAAGATATAAATAACCCTATGCCTGTTTTATCTTAAGGCCAAACAGCGACGGTTTATTTGTACAAATCAGTTTTAATGTAAAAAACTGTTTGGTCATTTGAAGGTTCGTCAATCGTTGATGATTCTATTTTACTCAGCTGTATTGCATTTTATGCTCAAAACATCCATACCCTTCTTGGGATTTTTGAAGCTGTTTTTACTCTTAATTCTACCTATACATATTAATTTAGTGCTCCGCATGTAAAATTCATTCTTGGTATAATCAATTTTATTTGAGAAATTGATCAGCACATATTTGCTAATTTATGCAGATTAGTATACCCATATATAGTGTTGACAAGTCTTGCATTTTCTTACGAAGCACAAAGTTTTATACTAACCTTTTAATCGTCTTTTATCTTAATGCTAATTATATGTTAATTTTACAGGTAACCATAATCATCAAAAGCAAGAGCAGTGGATGCAGCACCGAGAAGACTTACGAAGCTACCGGTGATGCTCCTCTGCCCACCTCCTTTATCGATGGCTCAAGGCGCTCGGGACCTGCGGATGCTGTGTCCATCTCAGTGGCCGATGGAGGTTCCCGAGTCGAGATCCGAATGAGGCACATCGACGCAACGCTTGTGGTCCGGAGGTTAGGGAAATACCTCGCTTTCTCGGCGCGGATGCCAGAGGAAATCGCGATGGGTTCTCCCAAAGAGCAAGAGGTAATCATCCCTGAAGCTAACGCCGCTGACCTCGGAGGTTGGGGTGAGATAATGCAGCTTTGTGTGAGCGGTTGCCCTCCTTCTGAAAGACTTGAGGCCATTCCCGGCACCGCTTATCCCCTTCTCTCCTGGGAGGAGGCCGAAGAAAGGTGCAGGCGATGGAACCTCACCGATCACTACCTCGACTGGTGCGTGTTCGACTCCCTTTCTGCCCCTAACCACCGCGACATCGACCTGGCGGCCGCTGCGGCGTACGCGGCGCAGGCAGACGTCAATCGCTTGGATCCCGATGGTGCCGCGACAGTGTTGAAGAACCGAACGGCTGCCAGGAGGATGATCGCACCTCCGCATTCTGCCCAGTCATCTTTGGAGTCAATTGCATCGTCAGCGGCGAGGCCTTCGACGTCCATAGCGTTCCTGCTGCTCCTTGTAGTGTTGACGAGGCACGCTGGAAGCCTCTTTGTTAGGAATATTGGTGGACACTGTGGTCGAAGTGAATGGGAAGGAAGGACGATAAGTGGATATCCGGTACTCGCGTGATGGGTTCTCGAGGGCCATGGAACAACATTTTCTAATATATTTCATCGCTCACCTTTTAAAGGTTGGAAAGGCGATCGCATGTTTTTCTTTTAGTTGTCCAGTGAAGTTTGGTGGCTGTTTTTTTGTTGAGACGACTGCCTTTCGACTAGGCGCATCCGGAAAAATTTTCGTTTAAGTTCGATATTTTTTTTTAAATATCAGTAGAATTTCTTTAGTTTCCAGAGAAGATTTTGATTTCTATCTTTACCCCTAGCTACATTGCGAAATGTGGCGAAAATTTGTTTGATTTGAATGGATGTCGCATTGTGAGGAAGCCTCAAATTAACTTTTGGGTTATTCCTTCAAATTTAAGTGATGGCGTAGGCGGAGATAGCAAAAATAGCTGCCAACTCGGACGAAAATTGCGGGAAATATTCCAGTGAATCTACCATTCCCAAGACAAAGCGAGAATATCGAGTCATCGTCTTGATTCGATCATCGAAAAGATCTGGGAAGAAAATTATCTTGTAAATACCTGTAAATATTCGTCGAAGATTATGTGTTGTGTAAATAATCTTACCTTGTTTTGTATACCTCAATGAAAAAGCGGGGTGCAACAAAGTAAAAAACGTTTGGCGCGAAAATTTTTGCGTGCGCTTGACTATCGCATTAGGGTGAAGTCACTGCGTATCGCTTTTCGGACGATGACAAGCCGAGTTTCACCCACGCTTCTCCTCATCCGTGTGTACCACACCGCCCATTTGATCTATTTTCCTCTCTCTTCCGCGTTACCAGCTTACGGAAATCGTCGCCGGAACAAATTCTTTTTTCCTTCGATGGAGTTTTCTTTGGCGCCTCTTCAAGATGCTATACTCCGTGCAGTGTTTCTTTTAAGTACCTGAGATTATATAGTACATTTTAATAGTTAGTAATGTAGTCGTCCGTCTCGTAAATTAAGCATATTCGCAGTATTCTGTCGCTTGACGTTTGTCCTCTTAAAAATTATTCCACCGCCCATCTGGAAATCAACTTTAATTTACGAAACGACTGGAACTTGCGTATGTCATATAACCAGGGAGGAAAAAAGCAGAAATCACTTCTGACATGTATTTTTATCATATTACAACATCAAATATTTATGATTGAACTCTTAATCATCTGTAGGTCAGTAACAAATAGTTCAAATCCATTAATGTTCATAGATGCTTAGGACGTAAACTTTGATTTGGACAAAGCTGGATTTTTAGTAGAATCTCTATAACCACAATTTTAAAGATGCTAAAATTGTAGATTTTCTCAGTCATCTGTGTATATTTAACCAGTAGTTGCGAGCTAATCTAAGAAAAGGCGACAATGAATGTCGGAGCGGAATGATTTGTGGTTTTCTAGACTTTTTCCTCCAGCAGGCCGACTCCAATGGGAAAAAGGTCTGTTCCAATGGTCCGCAGGGGAGGTAAGGTCCTTCGCCTCAGACGAGCTGAGTGAGAGACGAAGAATTTAGTTTTGCTCCGTCTGTGTGGGTGAAACTCAGTCCCATTCTTCAGTAGGCCGCTGGGAATCACAGTGCTGCTTCCTAGCGGCACTGAGGTGGAGATATCGGGTGTCGGCTACCGAATTCTCCCACTGGTAATAAAACAGCGGAAGGTTTTGAATAGAACAAATCGTAGATTCTTGCAGTTTTCTGCTTGCTGTTTGAGTATGAAATTTAGATAGTAAATACACGGTCGAAACATTCCCGAAGGTAATAGATCTCCCAGGTAGAGTTGACATCATCTATTCCGATAATGCAGTTAATAATATGTTGTTGTTTGCAGATACCTCAGTGATTGCAAAGAAAAGCATCCTTCTAATATCCACAAGATTATAAGCGGTGAGAGATAAATTTCTAGTTGTACTCTTAAGAATCCAATGTTTCACTTTAATTTTCAATGTAAAGAATCGGTTTCATTTGTGTGCAGAATTGTTCTTTTTGTTTATTCGATGGATGGAGAGCTTGCAATCATTATGGATACATCTGGACAAGATAATAGAAAGGCTGTGAGAATGAAATGGGAATTTTGAATCTGTGTATTTAGTGCTTCGTTCGTTTAGTACGTGAGGTTTCACTGCCGATTTTCAGGTAGAAAGGTGTAATTACGCAATATTTTCATTCATATGTGAACTGAGCGCCGAATACAAATTGTGAGATTTTGTAATTAGTTGTACATTATAAATTATTAAGGAGTCATGTTATATAAAACTTATGCAGCTAATAATGAATAAATATCTTGATAATTACTGTTCTTTCATTTCGCACATCATCTTTTCTCCATTTTTATTTACTTTTACATCCAGAAGTATAGATGTGGGGGGAGTTTATGTGATTCAGTCTCCCATGAGAACTGTGTTAAGGATAATATGAACCATCTGAAAGGTTCCAGACATCTCAATTTCTTTTGTTCTAAAATGATCTCATTTACTATTTTAAAGTAACCGATGGAAGTTAATACCATCACCAAAATCTGTGATGGTATTGCCAATTTAATTTTTTTCTATTTAATGAGGCCTTTTTTAGATGTACTTCCTAATCATAATTGTTGTTTGACATTATTCTTACAAGTTCATATGGTTGAATAAAGCCAAAAGCTTTATAAAATTTGTAATGACCCTTCAGAATTACCAAAATATATATTTTTGATTACATCACCTTTCAAAGCCATGAAGAAGGTCTGTCTCCATTGCCTAACTTTAAGCCACCCCATTAACAAATTATACCCACACCACTGTTTACCTCAGAGGTAATTAGGGATGTAACGGAGCCTCGACTCCGAATCTGAAAGGTCGGAAACTCCGGTTCAAATTCACCTCCGGTTCCGATATTATCAAACCGGAGTTTTAACGGAGTTAAAACTTCGGTGAAATGCGGTGAAATTCGGCATTGATAAATACCATCGGGAAATTGTGATTTACCACGGATATTTGGTCTGAGTCAAGTGCTAATGTTTCATTAATAAGTTTGACAGCACACGGAATAACGGTTGACTTCTAACGTATCAAAATTGTATTAAAATTTCAACCACTCAATGAACGTCACACTGGAGACCTAATCTGTGAAGAAATTAAGGAGATGCTACATGA
>KZ308174.1:1450922-1478680 GCA_000376725.2 Ladona fulva
AAAAAAAAAATAACAGCAGTAACTAGAAACGATGTCGTCCACACAAAGCCTAGAGACCAACTGAATAGTCGAGCAGACGGAAGGAGTGGGGAAAAGCCCCAAACTCCTACGAGAGGAAAGAAAACATCGGCATATCGCTTGCGACCGGCCGTCATGACTTAATGACAGCCGTACTGGGAGCTAGAAGCGGCCGTCATGAATTCATGACGGCCGCGCGGAAAGGGTTAAACTAATCGGCCTATAATTATCTAGCAATTTTCTATCTCCCCTTTTATGAATAGGAATGACTGTAGTGGTCTTCCAATCACACGGTATATTTCCATTATTCAGAATAATAGTGAAAAGTCTACACAGATATGGTACTATTGCATGCTTGCCTAATTTTAAAGCTTCGTTTTGTATGTTATCTGGACCTACCAACTTTTTGTTTGTTAGAGCACTGATTCTTTTGATTAGATCATTAGAACTTATATTGAAACATGGGAATGGCTTGCCTGTTTCATTTGCTTGCTTGAAAGAGTTAAAGGTATCCTTATGGGTATAGTTGCTTGCGAAATATATTCCTAATTCCTCAGCTTTTTCAGTATCATCTATTATATTCTCCCCATTACAACCTTTCAATATGTTTAGTTCGTAATTCTGTTCCTTCTTCGAATATAAATATAAAAATAGCTATTAATTCTATTGGACAGAATATTTTTCATGAAGTAGTTATGGGCCTTCTCTTTTTCTTTATTTAGGATTTTTAAAATTTCCTTGTATTTTTGGCTGAAATGATTGTATCTCTTTCATATTTTGTGAAGTTTACGCGCCTTAATCTTAAGTTTCCTAATTCTTTTGTTATAATATTCGGAATCTCCATTATCTTTCGTGCACTTCAAAGGCACGTGCCTATTTACCGCGGAATTTAGGATTGATTTAAAATTGTTCCATACTTCATCTACCGTCGCTCCCTTCCTAGCCCAGTCCTCGTAATTATTTCGCAAAAAAATTCTGAAATGCACCTGCATCTGCCTTTTTATATAAGGAAACCTCTTTATTTGATAAAGTAGGGGTAATCTTCCTATTCCAAAATATCTCCATGTATATTGCTTTGTGATTGCTTATCCCTGGAATGACCTCAAGTTCTGAAAATATTTCCGTTGGTCTCACTAAAAACACATCAATAAGGCTATTGTTACAAGTGGGACTATGCACGAACTGTGTAAACCCACCTTCAGTTACAATTCTATCCACTAATTGCTGCACTGCATTGTTACCCCCCTCCTGGCCTGCCCAGCTTACCTCAGGTAAATTTAGATCTTCTGCAATGATAACAGGTTTTCCTACATCCCTGACATCACAAGTCATGTATTATCTTCTCTAAAGTACTGAGTTGTCCCCCGGGAAGTCTGTAAGTACCCACTTCCCTGCATTTTTCTTTTACTTGAAGGATCTATTATGGTGACGATAACAATCTCATAAGTCTCATCTACTTCTAATCTATAGCTATTGAAATATTTGGAAACACAAATAAAAACACCTCCCCCTCACCCTTCCCTGTCTTGTCTGTATATTTCGAAGCTTTTCGGAAAAATTTCTTTGGATATTATCTCTTTACTGAGCCATGATTCTGTTCCTACAACAACGTCTGGTTGGTATACTTCTATTAGAGTAGAAAATTCCTTAATCTTATTCTTGATGCTTCTACAATTTACCTGAAGAAGCCTCAAAACACAGTTCCCCTTATTTTGGTATTTACATATTAGTGGTTTAGTTTCCATGTCACACTCTATATTAACACTTGGTAGCACATTTTGAGTCACATTCAAGGCATGTCTTCCACATTCAAGGCATGTCTTCCACGTTCAATTCTGTTTATATCACTGCACTGTTCACCTATCAATGTCGCATCACCTGTACACCCAATAAGACATTTTTTGTAAGTTTTTCCATTGCTAATGTTTCAATACTATGTATATTTTCCACATCTCTCCCTGTTTTGTCTTCATTTATACCGTTTTCTCCACCTACACTTGACCATACTGCCTTAGAGTCACCTCCGATACCCGAACTTAATTTCCCTTTAGTGACAGAACCACATCCATCAACAGCTTTCCAAACTTACGGCTACCTCTTCGATTGAAATGCAGGCCATCTCGTCCCAAGTCACCTTCATTCAGCCACCTGTTAGGGTCCACAAAATAAATGCCTTGGCTTTTGCTACGAGCCCAATCGATTCCATAATTAATATAGTCCACTTCCATGTTCGGAACATCCCTCCTCCTCATGATTCTACTCACCATAATCTTTGCCCTCCTGAATTTCCTTTTGGCAGCCTTAATATTGTTTGTTCCAACATGCAGCACAACCACCTCCTCCCTCGTATCGTCTTGACTCACCTCTAACGTTTTCTCCAGTTATTCCACGTGGAATCCAGGGAAACAACACCCCACGTTTATTCCCTTCCTTCTGCACTCGTCCCCAGCATACCTTAGCATAGAATCTCCCATAATCGTGCACATTCCTTCTGGTTTCTTGTGCCTGCTTCCGCCAACCACAGTAGTCCAGCCACCCTCAGTCGAAACTAATTGATTCAATTATTTAAACATAGTAGTATTAAGATGTTAGTAAACCTTACTGAAATTTAGCTGGCTCAAGATCTGGGGTTCTCAACAATTTTCATCTATGAAAGAAGGAATTTCAGGATAATATCTGAATAAATGTTTATATTCTTACTCATACTCATGTGTGTATTCTTACTCATGTTTTATGATTAAAATTGTCATATTTTCCATTCACCTTCACCTGGTTTTATTTTTTATAACCCATAAATCAAATTTTCATCATTAACCTAACATTCAGGTATCACTTAATCCATTTCCAAGTATTCTCAGTGGTAAGTGCATCACTGGTTGATGACCCTTGACCTAGGTTTTCTCCTTAACATGTTCTCTGCAGATCAATCCACTGTTGGACTGTTTTGACAATGTTAATACTATCCAAATGGACTGGAGGATGTGTCCTCTCAAAATCTTGTGTCTCTATTCAACTCCTAAACAATTGTAGTGATGGAATTCTTGACTTACAAGAAAAGTTGAGGATTCATGCACAACACCACATGAAAGGTATGATAATAGTTTTCAAGATGCTTTTAAATATTTTTTGGGAATCAAACATTATAAGATCACTTATACTCCAATCACTTAAGTTAATCTACATCATTTCATTAAATTTTTACTATCAAAAGGCTTCTTATTATCTTACCACTGTAACCACTCTACATACTAAAATTGGATGGATTTCCGTATTAAGGGCAAGATGTGATGAAGATATTGCAGTGTTCAAATTTAGGCTACTAAAAATAGCCAGTGCAGCACATCAAACAGTTTATTTTTTGTTCAACATTATCAAGGATTAGCAGTCTTAGGATTTGTTTTTGTTAATCTCCTTGCCTTTTTATACCCAGCCAAGACTTTGATTTCTACATGAATTCCAATCTTAACAGTTACCAATACAACTTAGGTCTTGTTTTCTAATGCCTTCCTTCCACCGTTCCTTCCAGTTCTCTCTTCATTAGATTATCAGACCTCAAAGTTGGCTCAATCAATTCCCCTTCTCTTTGCAATAAAGTTTTCCGCAGATTTATCTAATTTTTAATCATCAATGGACTCTATGTAAGTTATTTGGTCATTTCATTTTCATCCTTTTTCCTTAGCACTAGGTCTACATTGCTTCTTATCACCTCTTTTTTGCTAATGGTTATAATCCATGTTTCTTTGGTATTAAAGGTAACTCTTCAGGTATCAGTTTATTTGAGCTGTTTTCTTATGTCCAAGCTTGTGCTATTTGTTGTCAATGTTTCTTTTTGGAATATTGAAATTTATTGTTTTTAATCATATCTTTTAAATCAGTCAAACTAGTCATCTAATAATCTCCTTCATTATAATAATAATAATCTTTATTGGTCCATAATGATTTGTGGAATACAAATATAGGACAAGTCATAAAACATAATAAATATATTCAACTGAAAAAATCATTTATACATTAAAAGCATTCATCAAATGTTTCATTGTAGATGCTGAAAAGTTTGGAGATTGATGAAAAGAATAAGACAACACTCATTCTCGTTACCACAGGATATTTAATAAAATGACCTAGGTTTTGATGTGTCGCAGTACAGGAAACAGAGCAAATTCACAATATATAGGAAGAGGAGCAATGAGGGGAAAGCAAGGGAGTGGGTGGGTTAGACAGAGTTACAAAAATGCGACAAAGTTTTCACTGTAGAAGAAAGGATAGGGGAAGTGAAGGGGTACAGGTTCTCATTTATGATTGTTAACGAAGGATTCCCAAGTGTTTTAAGGATTTCTAAATGTTTGTAGTGGTTCATCGCTTGCCCTTTGTCCACGAAATGGAGGAATTCCATTTTAAAAGAACTCCTGTGGTCTTCCTGCAGGAGATGCTTTGCCATTTGGGAAGCCCCAGGATTGTTTAGTCTGAAGGCATTGGCGTGTTCCTTTCTTCAGACCGCAAACAATCCCAGACTGCCCAACATAGACCCTCGGACAGTTGTTGCAGCTAAGGCGTTAGATGCCACTTCTTTCCTCAGGAATCTCCACTACTGTGCTAGCCCTTCCCAGGTATCTTAGAGGGCACCATCTCGGGGTCATGTCCTCGCCTTTTGCCTTATAGACGCGGCCGCAGCACATTCTTCTCTTTTTCTTGTTAATCATTTGGTCAATGATCTTGTGGGGGAAACCATTCGTGGTGGCGATGTGCTTAATTGTGGAGACTTCTCTCTGGTAGTTGTCTTGAAAAAGGGGTATCTGAAGAAGTCTATTGATGAGGGAGTGAAATGGGGCAAATTTATGGGTGGGGTGATGGCGTGAGTTCGCAGGGATAGCATGGTCCGTGTAAGTCAGTTTTCGAAAGATTTGGAACACATGGTTACTCTCCTTGATGCTTGTGCTTAGATCTATGAAATTGAGTGTTCTGTCACATGGTTTTTCACACGTAAAGGAGATTCTCTGATGTAGACTATTGAGAAAATTCAGGAAATTATTAATCTGTTGATCAGAGCCGTTCCAACAGTAGATTACATCATCGACATAACGATACCAGTAAGCAATTGAGTTAACTAAGGGGTTGCCTGAGGCAAATAGTTTATTCTCTAAATTGTCTAGAAAGATTTCAGCGAGCAGAGGTGAAAGGGGAGAACCCATCACAAGCCCTTCATTTTTTTTATAGAAATTACTGTTAATTTAAAATAATTTTGGGTGAGACACAAATTTACTAGTTGAAAAAGTTCTTTAACAAATTCCGTATCGCCTTTGGCGATTTTAAGAAGCTCATTTGTTAATGAAAGGGCTTCATAAGGCGGTATGCTGGAAAGAAGGTCCACTATATCAAAAGATAATAATTTGAAATTGGGCAGTAACTTGAGGTCGCAAATTTTGTTCACAAGGTTCAATGAATTAATAATTCTGAATTTTGGTGAGAAATCAGAAATTTCTTTGATAAGATAATTTAAACGGGTAGCTAATTTATGGCATGGGGTACTAATCCCAGAGACAACAGGTCTAAAACGAATATTGTCCATATGTATTTTGGGCAATCCATATAATTTCGGCGGAGTGGGATTCATTTCAAGAAAGTTCGTCTAACCCCCAATCCTCCCTTCCCTCACCCACTCCCTTGCTTTCCCCTCATTGCTCCTCTTCCTATATATTGTGAATTTGCTGTACCTGACGATGACACGACACGTCAAAACCTAGGTCGATTTATTAAATATCCTGTGGTAACGAGTATAAGTGTTGTCTTAATCTTTTCATCATGAATAGCTACCGCAAAGTCGAGGCCGAAGTAGTGGATTTAGTTTGGAGATTTTTTACTTTAGATTTAGAATTATGTGTTTTTCAATCAAATTTGGAATTGTGGGGTTTTAATGTGATTTAATGAAAGTTGCAAATATTTTATAATTATATCTCTTTGCTATATTTTAGGTTAAATCCACAAAATGTTCACCAGTGGCCTACAGTAGTAGCGCTTTGTGGAGCCCATAGACAAGGAGCTGCAGGCATTAATTGTGCTAGGCAGCTTGCATCACATGGTGTACGGACACTTGTGTACATTCCTGATTCTCAGCGAATTCCATCATTTGTGTCAGCAGAGCTTGCTCTTTATCGTGCAACTAGAAACAGTGTGGTATCCAATGTAAAAGGTATTTTTCTTTGATTGACGTTAATTGTCATATCATATACAGATATATTATATTAATAAAACATTGTGAAATTATAAATCAATATTGATAAATTGGAGAATGTAGCAAAACCATCACAGAAAAGGGCAAAATTTGTCTTTGAATGTACAGCAAATGTAGAGATAAGTCCATTTTTTCTGTTTGTCAGTTGATGGCTTATTGTCAGTCCCAAATAGTCTAAAGCTTTGAATCTTTTTGATGATGACTTTTGTTGAACTATATTTCATCCAGCTGTTGAAAATCGGCCCATTCTTCCTTGGGATTTTTCCTGGGTGCACATCATCTTGCACTAGACCACCCTTACCCGTTTTCATTTATTTTATATCCATCTTACACTAGATCACCCTTACCCGTTTATTAACCTGAAGGGGGTTTCCTTTCCATCACTTTGTATGACCAGTGCTTCCATGAAGCCATGAGAGCAAATGATGCCACCATATGGACGAACTCGCAACATCGTATGCCCACAAAGTCTCATGAATGGCTTGGAGACATGTCCTGGTGGGATAGCTCAATGAACAGAGCACCCAACCAGCAACTGATAGACCTGGGTTCATTTCCTGGTCCTGTTAGACTTTTTTTTCCAGTCCAATCTTCCTTGGGCATTTTAATTTTAATTGATTAGAGTTGCTTTACAGTTGAGTAGCAGCAGGGGGTAGCTGTAGACTATTAGAGGGCCAAGACTAAAGGGACAAATTGAGGCTCTTTTATTTAAAAAACAATTATCATATATATATAAAAAGCAAATGTCTGTCTGTCCCCCTATTTATCTCCAAAATGACTTGACTTAGAGATCTGAAACAAACTGCATTGTGTTTCTACGATGCTGAAAAAAATATTTTCATCTCTGTAAAGGCTCGGGTTCGAACCCAGGAGCAGAAAATATGTTTCCATAAGAGATGTATGTAAATTACGTTTTCATGACTTGCAGAGGTTGTTTCTTTTACAAAATTAAATTAGAAACAATGGTCTTACGTAATCCAGAGAAGTGTCAAAAGAAAGTAAAATGATCATAGAATCTTATTTTAGTCGTAAACATTCATGTAAATTCTAAATCGCGAGAACTTAGATAAAATACAAGGAAAATTCGTAAATTTTTTCGGAAATAAACAAATTATGTAAAAAAACATCTCTACCTTTGAACTTGATTACCTAGATAGATATTCACCTATATTCAATGAATCTATTTGATTTGCTGTGTATTTATATTTCACAATAAGGCCACAATGGTGTACTTAGTTAAACTCATCACAAAGTAAATAATGTTCCAATGTTTTCACTTCACAAAACTCTTCGCTTGACTATAGAAAATATCTTCTTACGGCCGTNATATATGATAATAGATATATTTTAAAACTAAATTAAGTCCCGTCATGCTTGACGGGGGCGTTTACTAGTATTTATATATAAAGAAAAATCTGTCTGTCCATCTGTCTTTCTGTCTCCCTCTCTATTTTGGAAACTGTTTGATGCATAAGTAGGACACAAACCACACTGTTTTTCTAGAAGGTTGAAAGTTCCAAAGAAATTATTCTCACCTCTGAGAAGTCTTGGGTTCAAGCCAAGGAGCCTATAATACATTTCCATAAGAATTGCATGTAACGTTTTCTTTTCAGGTCTAGCAAACGATGTTTCTGTTTACAAAATGAAATTAGAAATAATGGCCCTACAAAATTGAAACAAGTGTCAAAAGAAAAGAAATTTATTATAAAATCTTATTTTGGTTGTAAAATATTATTGCCAATCCTTCCTAGAACTACAAAACCAAGAAATTTACCATATTAAATTCAAAGTTGATTCTTTCCTTGAAAAATATGCCTTTGGCCTTTTTCTCGTGAAAATTATCTTTGAAGAATAAGAATATTCACTGCTAAGGTCATTGTCCTTTTTGGAAAATCATGGGAAAGTCATCACTCTTCCCCAAAGAAGTGCTGAAACATGCTTCTGCTTGCATATGCTCTGCTTTGAAGCTGGAACAATGTGTAAGGTTCCTCTATCAATATAAAAAACTGAGTTTTCTTTTTCTTATTAGACCACACATTGCAGAGTAAAGGTAACCTGGCTCTCCATTGGGAACAGGTAGTGTCTGTCCACCTTGTCATTTTGATTTTATATTGTACAAATTCTGCACAAATTTAAAGACGACATGACATTAACATCTCCTCAAATATATTTTCATGGAGGACTTCCTTAGGATGACGCCCACAGCTACAGCCTAGAGCACATGTTTATAAATGCACCCCAGCATACCTATTTGACCACAAATGTATATAGTTTCCTTCAATGTTATGGAAAGGAAAATCTAATTTTCATGTTTACTGAAAACATTTGATTGCAGAGAAATGTATCAGGATCAGATTTTATAAGTTTGACAACTGTGAGCTGAATATGTTTGATGAGCTAAGTTGTTTTATTATTTTTTTACAGATCTGCCATCTGTTGCTGTTGACTTAATAATTTTAGCTCTGGAGGGCCATGTTGCTCCTCTTATGACTCCTTCATCCAGTAATGGTGGACATTCTCCTAGCTCACAAAGAACATTCACACTTCCTCAAGCATGGAAGCAGTCTGCTTCATCATCTCTTTCAACCATGAGTCTTCAAAATTCCTCCAGTTTTGCTCCAGTTGCAGGTTGGGCTCATGAAAATAGAGCAACTGTGTTAGCTCTAGACCCACCTGCTTCAGGAACAGGAGTTGGCACCAAGGTAATGCATTTGTGCATATATATTCCTTATGATATTAAAAATGTTATGTAGCTAAGAATGCCCAAGTAATGGAGCAGGTGTTATTCTACTTTACTTAAATTATGTATATTTGCACAAATATTATATTTACCTGAATATGTGGCACCTTGAAAATAAAATGACCCTATGTTTTCAGTGCTTCAGATTAGGAAAAAAGGGCTTTTTTTATCTCTTTTCCAGAAAATTCAAGATATTACCAAACATCATTGTATTAAAAATATAAAATAAATGTTTAATAAAAAATTTTGAGGTACATGATACACAATAATGCTTTGATATTTAGTGCAAAATTTGCTTTATGTGCATTACTGCAATATCTATTTCAAGACTTTAAAATAGGTATTTCATATTTGGTAGGCTATGATCTTTATTTGAAGGACATTGAGATTAGTAACTCATTTGCATCTAAACAAGAATCATGTGCATGTTAGAGGATATGTAATTGTATATAACTGAGAAAACCGATGTTAAATATTGTAGATTGTAAGTGTGTCTATCAGTTTATTCTAATAACTTCCATCATCTTCCCATTCATGTGAAGATTTTACTGTTTCTTTCCCATCTTCATCAAGGAATCAGTTATCAATGCACCTCTTAACCTTAACGAAGCCTTCCCTTAACCCTTATTGAAGGTCATCTATTCAATTTTTCTTTCAACTCAGAGATCACTAGTTCATCAATTATCCATCCAGTCTTATTGAATTAGATTACTATTTCTCTTGACAACTTTTTTCGAAGACTACCTCTTTTTGAAATAAAAAATGAGATTGGAGTAAACTAACTTCAGCTATGGAAGTTAGCTATGCCATAACTTTCAATTTTTCATTTCCTCTTCCTTTAACAATCACCAATTCTGCTCTTTTTTAGTTAATGGTGGTATTTCCTGGCATATCAAAATATGCTTGCATTTCATCAGAATTTCTAATCAGACCTAAAAGTAATTCAGTTCATGTCACAGCTGTATTATATGCTTTTGATACTCTATCAGCTTCTCTTTAGAATCTCTATGGAGTTTCTAGGCAAGAGTCATACTTCTCCAAGAACCAAGACCATTTATCAGCATAAAATGATCAGTCCATCCAAGACTTATCTTCTTTCGAACAAAAATATCCTTTGTCAAGTAGTCTTGGATTTCTCGCATTAAGTTTTGAAGTTATTTAAATTTGGTGTTGAGTTCAATAATGAAAATAATATAAAACTTATGTTGGTTGCATTTGTCACAGCTTAAATGATACATAATCATCACCGTGGTGTTGTTCTTTATAACTGAAACAGTGCAGAAAATAAAATTTTCTGTAAAATTAAAAATTAATGTATGGAGCAAATATAGTCCTCTCATGTTTCAGTAAAAGCTTTTAAACAAATAAAAACAAGTTGATCTTATGTATATAATAGCTATACAGATTTTAAAATGTCTACTGGGTGATGCATAAAGAGTTACTGCTCTTACTATTATTAAACAATTCTCTTCATATTTTTATGAATACAACCCTAAATATTATTTAGCCAATATTTGGACCAACATTCTCGTCTTTTATTCAGGTAAATACAATATACATGTATAATATATTCTCAGAATCATTAGCATGAAGTGAAGTAGAATTTCTCACAGCTACAGGGTGAATGTAGGTAGAGAGATGAGGTTGCTCTTAATTAAGCATGATAAGACAGTAATAAAGCATTGACAATAATAAAACATTAAATAAAACACTAATCCAATATTAGGCCATATCTTCAGTACTATCCAAGTCTTCTTGGTTTCCTAACCTGCAAAAATTATTATTTCAAAGATTATAGTAATGCAATTCTGTTTACATATCTATCACACATCCTCTAACTATAGCTCGAGTGACAGACCTGTATCCTTTTGGGAATGGGGTGAGAAAATTAAAAGAAAAGTAGAATATATTATTAATGAGAGACTTTCATTGCTGTCTGGTGTTGAATCCAGGATACTTTTGGCAGATCTCGTTGTTGTTAACCTTATTATGTCACATCCTCTAATGATTCCTTGGGTTAGGATTATATATCTTACCAGGAAGTTTGCCAAAAGTTTTTTTGTAAATCAACACAATGCATTCTTATGAGAAAAAATGGGATTTCTGGATCTTCTGGGTTTGAACCCATGATAGCTGGGTCAGATATTTAATATTTTCTGGTGTTTTGTTGATGAGTTCTTTATGTAAAAAAATCAGTTACTCAGTCATGCCAGTGTTTTAGGGTGTGAATTTCTATTGGTTGCTCGCTCTACATTTATAATTTTGAGGTTATTGTAATATTTTAAGTCCATTTTCTGAGAAAACCACTGCTCATAAAACCCTCTTTAGGGGGATAATTCATCATTCTTGTCTTGAAGTACATCCGATTACCACTTTTCATTGAAATCTGCGTTTCCTGTTCTATATACTCTCCTTGTGATAACAATGAAATTCCATGGTGTTGAATGTATAAATATTGTTCTTATAAAACCTTCTCTTCATGTAAGGATTGAGATTATTTAGTAATTTACAGTTAATTAGTTAAATAGTATTTATTTCTGTTTTGCATGAGGATAGGAAATCATAAAATTGTTCAGCTGAAATTCAAAAGACCAAAAGTCATCCCACACTTTCTTTATGTTAGTCTGTTGTAGTTATCAAAATTGTTTCAAACAAAAAATTCAAAACATTGTTAAATATCATAGCCCTCATATTTCTTTTCTTTTTTGTTATTAATCCTTCTTAGTTTTTACTCAGTACACTTCACATTATGTATTTATGTCATATTTCTCTCTGCCAAACCTTTATATCCTTGAAAATTTCATGGATAAGAAAATTCCTAAGACTCAATCATCAATCCAGTCAATAAATATTCTGAAGCAATAACCTTTTTACATATTGTCCATAATTATGATCCATAATATTCAGAAATTTATGCTTTGAAAACTTTTTAAAAGTAATTTCTTTTTAATTTGTATCCCTAAATTATGTCTATAACAATAGGGTTGAAAATTACAAGTGTGATACTACAAAGAAAAGTGATAATGGATTGGTGAGCTGTATATTTTTCAGTTATAAAAAGAACTTTCCTATTTCTCCATCTAATTTTGCATCTAATGTTATAAAAAGTCCCATATATGTACAATCCAACTTTAAGGCATTCTTACTATGGGTATGTTTACATGGAAAAATTTGTAAATTGTAATATGGTCTTACTTCAAAAATAAACTTATAAAATTGTTGAGATGTATTGCCATTTGAATTTGCATTTTAAAGTAGCTATCTTGTCTTTGTATCTCTTTCGACTATAATTTCTTTCCACTAGCTGGATGAGTTATAATTGTTCCTGTAATGCATGCAATTTTTTTATGCATATCTTGCTTACAATACAAGTATGTATCGAATGATTGCATTTAGAAAAATTGATTCATAGTTTTTCAGAGGCAAAGAAATTTCACCAAATGTGGTTTTGTTATAGTAGGATTTGTCTGTTCTTTTAAAATAATTAAATTGTTTTTTCATTATTTTGCAAATTTGAAAATTTCATTCTATTATTACAGTAATATTTGTGGAATTTCCATTGTTGATGTTTTCTTCAATTTTAGGAATTAAAATATTAATTTGATATTAATTTTTTATGTTCCATTGTAAAGTTTATATTTTATTATTTCTATGATTCAATTACCTGAAAATATACTATGCAATGTTTTATTAATGATAATTTGATGACCTGATCTCTCATATTAAAAAATAATGATTTATCATACCGTGGTGGTTGCTTATAGATGTTTTATGAAGTTGGATTTTGAGGAATACATGAGGATAAAAGCTTTTATCCTATGTCTATTATGATTCCGAACAATCATTACATTCTTTATCATTCATCATATTTTTATTTTTCAGGTATCACTGGCTCCTGTCCTGCCTTTGTCTCACTCTTCTGATAATGGCAAGATTTATCTCTGTAATCTGGGATATCCAGTTGGTGTGTTCCAGGAAGTTGGTATCAAATACAAGTCTCCGTTTGGGCCGAAATTTGTCATTCCACTTTATCCTAATGATGTCTGAGTTTTGAAATATAAACATTTTTCTAACCCTGTAATATTATCCTACAAAGAAGAATTAATTGTATGTCAAAATGTCTTGAATTTAGTGCCCTTAGTATTTGTCCCTGTAATAGGGTATGTTTCATCATAGAATAATGAAATAATGATTATCTGCTTAGGAGCAAGGATGTTTCATTTAATAACATTGTGGCAATAATGCTAAAGAAATACTGGTTATGCAGCCTATACCTCTGTGAGAAATCAAATTATGCAGAATCATTGATGTTATGAAGATTTTTGTATTTATGGTATGGAAAGGATAAGAAACTCAGATAGTTTATGTTATCCTTGCCATAGCTGACTCTTAAATGAAAGATTCTGCATCAGTTTTACAAAATTTGCCATTGATTACTAAAATTGCTATCTGAAAGGTAGACTTCTTGAAAGTGAATCTAACTGCAGTGTATTTGTAAATAAATGGAATCTGTGAAATACCAGTTTTCTTTACATGAAAGGGAAGAATTGAATTTTCAATTAGAGGAAATTGTTTGCTAATTTTAATTCTTCTATGTGGCTTTCTGGGAACTTTCATAATTATATTGCCCAGATCAGTTTTTGTTTAAATAATTTTGGTGTATGAGTTAAGGATACTCAGTAATGAATGTTTTCAAATGTCTTATGATTATTTTTCTTTACTTGTGGTTTTCTATCGTAAATTTTATTTAATATGTGTAGAGGAAGAAAGATCTAAGGGAAAAATGGCATTTGTTTACTTTGTATTTTAAATGCATGAAATGTCTTTAGTATTGCATTTGATCTCTGTGCAATGTTTTTGTTGAAATTATGAAATAATTTGGTTACAGTGAAAATGTTTGATTTATACAAACTAATTCTTCTTGCTCAGTGTATTTTTATTTTTCTTTGAATGAATTACAAATTTCAGTGTTATATTTGCATGTATGGCACTTTGATCGTTTTCAATTGAAGAAAGATTTAATGTGTTCTATTTGTATCAGGCCTTGCAGATCGATTGGGTGCTCAGAGTGAATGCTGATTTTTTGCTGAAATCAGAAAGTAAAGCTTTTTTTATTAAAGAATATATGTACAGCATTTATTTCCATATCCTATATTTCAAGATCAGGACCTTTATTTGCATAAGACGTTAATTAATTTTAAAACTTCTCTTTTAAAGATTAATAAATTAATAAACAAATTTGAGTAAATATGTATTTGGCCTTCGATTATATTCATACAGGCAAAAAAAAGTGTACTTCGATTTCATAGAGTGAATTGCCATTATATCTTAAACCCTTTTTTGAGGACTTTATTTGACTCCTCAACTTTGCTGTTGTCATCTTATTCTTTTTAACCAGTTTTACTATTATTTTTTGAAGTTGAGTAGAAGTACCAAATCGTATTTTGTTCTCAACCGCAGGAGCTGAATAGCTATGTTGGGATGCGGACTGATTGTGAGTTCGTAGTTCACAACGGGAGGCGGCGGGTATAAAAAGTTTTCTTTGGATTGCTCGGAATGGGTAACGTCCTTGGCTAACTCGAATGCCTCAGAGTTTCGAAAATAACGCGGATGTGACAGCGTAGCCGCAACTTTCCCTTTAGAATATTCCCTCCAGTCAGCTGCGCCCCTGTGAGAATGATCAACTCGTCCGTATCGCAGACCACCGTACAGGAGCACAGTCGGACCTTGCGGAGTGGGGAGGTGGATTACGCTACCACATGCTATGCTATTGCGCCTGCGCGAATCCGCCTCCTTGGCCAGCACTATCTTCAGTCGCAACTTATCGTGAACCTTCCGAAGTCGAAGAAGTAATCAGAGAAGAATTACGTGCTTTTCACCACAACCTCACGTGTTTGTGCTCGAGTTTGTTACTCCTCTCTTAGGAAGTGTTACCTCTTACTTCACTACCTCATGAGGATCGATCAACGTGGGAAAATCTGCAGTCCATGCATTCTTCCATAGGAGAACCACCCCACATCACCGCCAAATTTCGCGCTGTGCTTCGGATTCTGCCGGCGGGACGAAGGTGCGCCGGCGCCGTTTTGAAACAAGTGCGACATGCTCCACGAACAACGCCCTTCAAATTCAGTCGGGGACTTGGCCAGCGGCCACTCATGCGGGAGTGCCGTTGGCAGGGATACCGGCGGGGGTATGTTTCTCGCCCCTCCCGCACCACATTCGCCCCACGCTCGACGCCGGTACTCCTGGTCGGGGAGACTGCTTCACACCGTTGGAAGGTCGCTGTCTGCGGCCTCTTCTAGGAGTTCTGTGCGCGAACATGGATCGGTGAGTCATTTCCTCGATGCAGTCGCCTTTGCCGAAGTGCTCCAGATTTTCGTCTCTGAGAGGATAGAGTGGACATTTTTTTATTTGAAAGAGTGAAAAAGAAAAAAATTGTAGCACCAGCCAAGCGCTCGCTTCGTTCTCGTCGTCATCATGCGGTATGGATGCAAGTCTTTTGCGTATTATCTATCGATAAAAAATGTCACCATCTTCGGACTTTGTACCTTCTATCTATCTATCTGATGCATGAAGATATTTTCTACTTCTCTTTGACCTAACGCGTCCCTCGTTCCCTTTCAGTGTGGTGTCATCTGTATAAAAGTCTATTTCAAGCCTTCTCCTGGCCCTTCGACACCGACTTCACTGCAATGAAACTGAACTCCTTTATTACTCGTGGAACCCTTGGTTACTATTCTTATGTGGGCGCTTTTATGCCCGATTTTACTTGATGCCTGATTTATTTGGTGTTTGTCGATATGAAGGTAGAAGGTTGTCAAACGTTTGAACGTTCGGTTTTTTAACTTTGTATGCATTGCAGCAACTGATTCCAAGTTCTTTAGGGAGAAATATTATACTAGATAATTTTGTTGATTTTCACGACTTAAAATAAATGGGCTTTTCAATTGCGCCTTCATTTTAAGGCTGGAAGGGGAACAGAATTAGCTTCAGACCAACTGGTTTTCAATTTTCTGGCAGGTTTCGGTCCCTCCGTCTTATATTGAATCAATTTGCGGTCAAAATTGGCGTGTAATTCATTCAGATTTTGACCTATCACGTAAAGTAGGTCGTATCTTCGCAGACTTTCATATATTATGATTGTGTTCCAAGGCTCAAAAAAATGATTGCATACTCTTCATTCATATAGGAACCATGTTATCACAGTCGTGAGGTATAGATTACATCTTTTGGTCCATCTTGTGCCCTCTATGATTACCGTGAAATGTTGATGTAACGGTTAACTTTGCAGAAAATCCGCCGTCGACTCTGTAGATGTTAAAGTCTATTCGCAGTTTATAATTCCCACCCGGGTGAACAGTTGAGTCATGGAAATTTTCGATCTATTTTTATAATCTTCTGAACTTCTGTGTAACTTTGAGAAAAGACCGTCTTTGCGAGGTTAAAAGGGTACACGTCGGTGTTTATTCGAGTGAACGAAGCGAGTAAAATTTTCATTCTCAATTTATTTTTCAAATATAAAATTCCATCCATCGAGATAAATTTAATGGAATCTGAATTACTGTTAAGAGTTGCGTGTATTAAATCTTACAGTTTACGTGTAACGACTGTGATAATTGTTTTACGATGTAAGTTGACAAATTACCAACATTTTTACTGTACGTTAATTCTTGTCCTTAAAAAGGACTAACTTGAAACATCAAAGAATTCTTTTTCTTAAATGTATCCTGATCTAGAGAGGAAGTTACTCGGACTTATTCTGATAACGATCGGTGTTTGTTTTCATTGAAGCAGATCTAAAGGAATTTAATTAGCAAATAGAAACTTAATTTAATGTTTTAATTTCTTTATGATAAGTTTTTCACCACCTTTATTGCCATATCAGTGGGTTTTTTCCCAATAGACCAAAATCGAACGTATTTTTCCTTGACGTAGTGATGAAATTCCATTGTCATGCTTTGGATAATGTTATCTTGAAACGATCTTTGGCGAGATACACGCTGAATAGTATTATGTTTTTGGTGCAATACGGTTCTGCTTTTACTATTGATCGCATATTCGCGCAAGATAATCACCTCATTTACGTGGTTGCGGACTGCGAATAAACATCCCAAATGTCAGGTCGATATGTATCTCGAGTGAGGAAGAGTATGTGCTTCGTTTTACACAAGTATTAAGCATAGTAGCCTATGAAATAAAATTGTTTTTTCTCTACAATAAGTAATATAATTCATTCCTTACATATTTGCGTTTATAGCATGGATTTTAGTTGAATATGTTGAAATCTGCTAGTTCTGCAAGTAATTTAGCTTAAGATTTTCAAGTAATTACATATCATTAGCAACCATAATATGCTTTTAAAAATATTGGAATGGTATTCCTAAATACCCGATGCTTCTTGTAGATTATCTTAGGTGATCTCCGTCAACAATTTCTGTATTCCATGACTTAATGTGATCTTATAGTTAGGTCTGAGGAAGTGAAAACGAGAGCTGTGTGTATTAAATTTTGTGGAAATAAAATCCTATCAAGTGCGATCTGATCTTTAAATTAAGTTGAATTTTAACTATGTTAAAAATCTTCAAACTTTTGAGAGCGTTTAAATTAATCATTCAATACAATAAAACGATCATTTGAACTGATAGAACATAACTACGAACTCCTCGCAGGGTGTAATTGCTATTTTGGACGGAACATTTAGTGTACTTGGTTCTAATGTGTTAAATCCTCTCTGAGATATGTATTTTCGCTTCAAACTTATTTACATAAAAGTAATAAATTTTTATTTAACTGCAGTTCTCAAGCACGCACTTTGAAGTCTGTAGTTGAATGTGTGCTTTGTATGTTTATATACTGCGTGTGAAAACTTATGCATAAAAGATAACATCTATGTATTAAGGTGGTATGACTTTAGCAATTTTCTTAAATTACAACTCAGTACAAGGAAATATAGCTGAATTTGTTTCACGGGAGAGTTGGCTGACTAAGCTAGTCTGTCTTTTGTTTGCGTGTCATTTGATATTTGAAAATGTTTGGTAGAGTTATGCTTCACAGGTTCTTTTAATCTTCGGGACATTTTACATTGCGAGATTCTAAACAGTGGCGTGATTTCTACCTTGGTATTGGAAGAGAATTCCATAGAAAATGATCGGCATTAGAAGTTCCGTACATTTCTATATTTTGAACGCATTTTTCGGCTTTATTCATAGACAAGTTTTGCTATTTTCTATTTATCAAAATTTCCTCATTTTTTGTTTTGTATCGAGATAATGAGATTGCAATGGGTTTTTAAAGCAAAAACTTGATTTAAAATTCTGCGAGAACGAGGAATTTGGTTTTTTTTATTGCGAAGTATTAAGTCCTCATAATTAGCTATTGATAAGATTATCCATGTAAGTGGTCGTGCATCATTGATAAGAAAGCGTTCACTTTGCGTTGGCATCTTTTATTTTCTTGAACCCTTACTCAATTTCAGTAACTCACCGTAAGAAATGAGATGAAGCCAGTTTTGATAATCAATTTCCCACTCTTCCCGTTGGTTTAGATTGATGAAATTTGGACATTCATTAGAGGGCCAATGGACTACTATACATCGATATTCGTTTTCCGAAGGTATTATTGGTTCGATTCCAAGCTAGTCGAAAATACTCCCATAAGAACTGCATGGTATTGTTTTTAATGGTTTGTGGGATTCATTTACAAAATTAAAATAAGAAGAAATGGTTTTGCGAAGCTGAGACAAGTAGCTACCTAAAGAACGGAAATGGAATAGAAATTCTTATTTCGACTGCGAAAATTGTTTTCGATTCGAAATGAAGAGAAGATCAGATAAAGTATTCGCAAATTTTATGAAAATTCGTGATTCTAAATTACCCCTTTCCCTGGCGACCAAGACGATTATTGAACCCGAGTTCATGAAGTTTTCCGTAAGAATGCACGGGGAGTTTAGGCCTGTATAGAATGAATGTTAATATGATGTTAGTATTTTAGGAGGCGGCTATTTTGTGATTCTATTATTTATAATTCGGATAAAAAACGTATGGACAGATTTACGGCCATGAAAGAGCGTTTTTCATCCCGCTCGAGTTTCCAAATTACAGCTATATTTTGCTTCATCACTATCAAAGAGGCGAGGAAATGTCGAGATGTTTATCAAAGGAGGGAGAGAATTGGGAAAATGTTCGGAAATTTATAGGAAAAAATGAGTCGCATAAATGAACACAGAATTTTCTATGGTGTGAGTTCAGGTAGTGTTAGCTTATGTGTATTGTCTTCAATAAAATTTTATTTCATATGGGTACGTTTTTAATTCTAGTTTCAGATTTTTTTCATGGATAAAAGGAGACGGATTTTCTTTTATGGTTCAGAAGGGTCAGATTAGACAATAATCCTTATACATTTTTAATGTTTGATTCCGTCTTTTTTGACAGGGTAGTTCAGTAGCAATGTAATAAATAGACTAATTTGAATTGAAAAAATAAAAACTAATGGAATCATACTTGTATTTTCGGATCAACTCGTGTTTCAAAATGTTCTTTTTCTTTACAAATGTGTATACTATTAAGTCATGTTTAAAACAAACGTGAAAGAAAATTCCAGTGACATTAACTTGCCAAACCTTCGCAACCATCAACAGTTTTCAACGTGAACGTAATCAGATATACATTCCTCACCCTGAAAATTCATCAGTCATGTTTATATTTATCTGATTCGTATTGTGTACTTTCTTTGTACAGAGTCACATAATGTTATCTTCGCCATCCCTCTGTATCGAGGCAGAGTGCCGAAGGGCCTTTCCTCAGTAATGCACTACTTCCTGCTTACCAACTATAAGTGGAGGACCTACAACAGTTCCACTGCACCACTGCATAAAAATACTGGAATAAAAATTCCCTATTGCTGACAAAAAGGCATGGTGTCGAATTAATATAAAATGATTTTAACCCGTGAGGGTTTATCTCACAAAATCTGAATCACTTATGCCTAATTCTTAGATATCTTTGTGACAAGATGCGTTTTCTCAGAAATATTCCAACCAAGAGTCGCATCATGAAAATGAGTCATTCAGTGAGAATGAGAAAGATAAACCAGATGAGAATGATCGTTATTTTCTCATATCTTATCGATAGAATCTGAAAGCTATGATTTATCTGCGCAAATAGATTCAGCAACGAAGTCTTTTTATTTTGATCGTACTAAATAGTGGAATTAATAGCAGCTAACACGCTTGATAATGTTCTTCTTCGATTTTTTAGTAAATACTGCAAGAGAGTAGGATAAAATTCCTATTTTAGAACGTAGAAATAATTAACGTCTGTGAAGAAAGGTTGTTTTACTCAAGTAGATAAGACATCATACTTTAAATATTGTAAATATATTAAATATTGAAATTGCGTATTCAAAGATTTGCTAAGTAGTGTTCAACAAAATTTGCAATTTCCTACTTCTTTAGTATGACGCCGTTCTTCAAAGTAGAGCCTGAACATATTAGATTCAAAGTTTACAATTATGACGTTTTCGAATTATGAGAAACCGATTATTAAAATTTATTCTTCTTTGCTCAGAATTATTATGCGGCATTTTAAATCCTTGTCCATTATTCCCCACATGAAAATTCAGAAATGGAATGGTGCGATTAGTTAGAACTAGTTAGGAATAGTAATTCGCTTTAAACAAATTTAAACTTCTTGGCAATAAATGGATTCTTAACATAAAATTATGAATTTGAAGGCAGCGAGTTTAAAGATTGATTGAAATTTGTCGAAAAAATACGCAGAAAAGTGTAAGAATCCATATTCTCTTCCATTATTTATTTCCTTATCCAATACCTGATAACGTTTTGCGGATGGATGATTAGAATTGTAATTTCGTCGATTATCAACTTTGAATAAAATTAGTTTTATTATTATTTTAACGGTCCTTTAGTTTAGCTATTAAATTAATACTTTTTAGTGTGGTACCGTTTTCATTTTTTTCTCTAGGTATCCAATTGAAAAATGAGAAAAAATCGGATACATTTTATATCCTAATTTTTCAAGTTTCGGATATGAGTTCAGTGCCTCGGAGTATCGTACAATCGCCAATGATTCATATCTGGAAGGGTCACTATGTCATCACATTTATCTTATCAAAACGGAGGAAATGTAACTCGGAGCTTCTAGTTTACGTTGTTCAAAGTCTATCCATCGAAGTGCTTGAGAAAATTCCTCCTATCTCGTGAGGAATCTCAGCACATTTTGCGCATAATAATGCGGTATTTTCTATTGTTGACGTATCATATTTCTAGAGATAAAACGTTTATCTCGGCAGGAACCTGAACAGTCCAGTTTTGTCCACTAATAATGTATCAGTTGATAATTTTAAGGGCGCACAAATCAGCTGAATGAAATTACTTTTCAGGCGTCGATTCTTATGCCTCTCGTATGTTTTATGTTGACTTTCAATCAGAATTTCGCTACTTGATCAGAGAGAATAGATTATGCGGGCAGTTCTTGCGAGCACTGTATCGTCGACTTTAATGGACGTATAAATCTGAGAAGCGATAACCTCTTTTACGGATGGAACAATGTTCAATTTCTCTTGAGAGTACGTTTCAAAATAATGAAACATTTCATAGAGATGGGCACAAGCATTTTGCTCGAAAGATTTTAAAAAGGTGATATTAACACATGCTATCTTCGCATTATACGGGTTTCAATAAGAGAAATTTACGGGAGAGAGTTCATGTTCACGTAGTAGGTTCAGTGATCCTGAGCTGAATAACGTGGTAATTATACAAAATTATGCTGAAAATATGGGAATTTTTGGTTCTTTATGTAACTCTTAAGTATACATCCATTGAAGACAGCAATTCTCAAGGAAGGGTCAACGCGAACCCTGGATCTACTTTCTGTTTATAACGATTATAAGGAAATATTTTTCGTTATTTTTATGGTTATTTTCATGGTTTTATTATATTGTGTCTCAAGGTTATTTAGGATTATTGACACATCAATCACGTATACTTCTACAATAGCTTGACTACCAAATTTCGTTTGAACACCTCCCATGGCTCAGAAATTACCTTAAGCGTAAACCTTTTCCACAAAGAAAGATGTGCAAACTAAATAAAGCAATGATCCATTTCTTACTTGGTATCTGATGAGAGTAGAATTTATCTCTGGTTTACCTTTGCAGCATATAGATCGTAGATGTATGTGTAGCATATATATCGTAGACATATGTGTAGTAAAGAAACTTATAAAAGAAACGAGGCTCGCAAAAGAGGGTAAAATTGTAAGACAATTAATAAGACATTAATACATTTCTAGTCGTTGTATCATCGTATTTCCTTCGTTATTTTTGCGGTTGCCAAGGATCATGCTTCAACCGGACTGACCTGTTTATTACTTACGTAGAATTTTTTCTGCACTAAAAATTCGCCATGATTGATTAATAAGTTTTATGACAGGGTTTGAAATTCCGGGCGGCTTATTGTATTTTTCTGCAAATATCTTAAATTTTTTATTATTGTCGTTTCAATGCTTACATTTTTGGTTCATAAACTTCAATTTTATGTTTCATAAAGATTGAGAATGCTTCCAATATTCGAAGCCTGTAGAGGAAATTGAAAATTTTAGGATGCGCGGTATGCGGTATTTTTTGCAAACCTTTTCCTTGTTGCTGTTCTCATCAGTTTATTTGCAACATTATTTTCCATCTTTCCGACAGATTTTTGCGAAATTTTTACAGTCTTGTTTGCTCACAGTACTTTCATACAATGGCAGGATTAAAGGTGGTAGATACCCCCCTAAGAATCGCAAGATGTTACCTTTAAATGCGTACGATCGACATAGAATTGGAGGAAGACCTTTTATAGCACTTATAAGTCTGTTTATTATTCGATTCTCCTGGGTAATAATGAGCGTAAATGTGATATATAACTATAGATTTTAAAGATAAGTATGCCGGAAAATAACCTTAAAAACTTCAGGTAGATCCACCAATTGCTGTGTGTGCACATAGTATCGCAGGACTTTCGAAATTCACGCATGAAGTCACTGGTGAATAACTTCTTTTGATTTTATTAGATCTTCTGTACATCCTTCTTAAGGTTTCTTAAGATTTATATTGATAAACAGTGAAAAAATTTGCTCTTATGACGCTTTTCTGTGAAGACTGAGGACCTGAAAAATATTGCGTTTTTAATAGCTTTAGCTTTTTGGTAGTTTTCAAAGTCGCGGCAATGATAGCAAGAAACATTTTTTTCCCGTCGAACAGGATTTTATGCCATTTTATGGTCGAGATAAAAATTTAACGAGTAATTGAGATTACACTATTTCCAGTTGCCGACAAGCTCTACGGATATTTATATAAGTCCTGCCTGCATTGCTTCACCTCTCGACTTCGTCCTAATTTTCCGAGGAATATTTCGTCGATTTTGTGTTTGATGTGTTTTTCAAAATATTTCCCTCTGGGATGACTTCATTGAAGAATCTCAAGGTCATAAAATAGTCAAGGCGATTAGCTGGTCTCTCGATCTTCTTACGCTTTACGCTGTTTGTAGTTGTGGTCAGAATGCACAGTTCCACTTTGCAGGAATCGAATGCATTAATGACAGCCGTCGTCTACCGTGAACTCGATAAAATTAGTTACGTAAAGCAGCAATTCCAATAAAACCTCTCTGGCCATCTACCCGTCTTTTCAGAAAACTCAGTCATTTGCACCGAAAACGTGTGTGTGCACCTAAATTCAGTGAATGCGGTATTACTCAGTTCTGACAGTGTTGTTGACTCTTCAAAGAAACCAAAGTTGAAATTGCTCCATGTTTGCCTCAAAGAATTCCGTTAGTGGCTACTTATACACGTTATTTGGTGTGCAAACCCAGGGCAGCGGAAGGTAAGATGAGGAAACCGTCTCAGGGTTCAAATGGAGGAGGGCAATGCTGTTTGTTTCTAGAATGGCACATCTCTATCTCACCAGTTGTAATATCGCTGAAAATAGGCTCTAATTCGAATTTTTCCAAAAACATATTACACATTATCGAAAGGGGCTCAGTACTTATCATCATTACCAAACAGTATTTTTCAAGCTTTTTCTCCAATGGGAAGGATAACCCAAAGCTTACGATACGCTTGGGGTAAGATTTCTTGTCCATCTCATCGGTTTCACAAGTTAAATTATTTTTTTCCGCTCTCTACAAAAAGTTAAAATTAGTTTTAACTTGAGTAAAATTAACCATTCAACAATCAAAATTAAGAATTGACTAGTACCTATTGTTAGCAGATCTACACATTATTAGTCATGAAGATTGGTAACCTCTGACGATTTGGGAGCATGAGCATGGCAGGAAACATAGGAAACCTCTCGCCTCAGGCCAGCTGAAAGTCTGATGCCATTCCTGTTGGTGTGGCCTTTCCAATTAAATTGATGTTACTGATAAGCAGTTTTGCAGAGGCCTAGTAGGTCTAGGATATTATCTTCTGCAGTAGAAGTTAACCTGAATCTTAAAGTTGAGATTATAAGTTCGGGAGGGCTGTGAGAGACAGTCCCTCTCGTCTCGTCTCTCCAGTTTTTCCTCATCGAAGTTTGCGGACTATTCTTTGCCTTCCGTTGGGTTTCCTTTTCATTGATGAGGCATAGGTTGCTAAGTTCTCCTTCCATTGTAATGTGCTCTAGAAAGGAATTCTTCCGTGACGTCCGACTGCAAAAGCAATCCAAACATTCCGTTTATTTGAACAATGGGATCGCCAATCTAAAGAATGTCTCAGTGACGAAAGCGGATCGAGTCTCGCAACTTTTTTGCATGATCACCGAATGAATAATTACGCGAAGAAGGGGATTTCCTCACTCACCCTGGTATTTTCCTATGTAAATAGATCGACTAATCACCAAAATTTAGCTATGAATGCCTGCTGTTTAAGGGCTTACGTGAAAGTGGTCAAAATATTTTTCAAATCAATTCGAATTTTCATGTAATATTTTATCTTTGTCGTATATAAATATGAGAGGTTCCTTATTTTCGCATCTGAAAAGACTGATTTCTTGAATTTAAATCATTCGAATTTATTTTTCCTGATCGTGTGGACAGATTAATGATTGCGTATGATTCGGCCCCAAGAATTTTGTTGAATAAAGAATCCCACCCCAATCTCACTCATGAGCTGTAACTGGCTGTTAGGACGTGAGGCTGAGATTGTATATCTCTTCTTCTTTGCGAAAATGGATGCAATCTCATTTTTGACACGATTCTATGCCAATATACAATGCATCGAGTCTGGTGACATCAATCGTGCACGATGTAATGGTTGCTAACACTCTGGAGTTTATAAATTAAATTTTATGAATGAGGGATCACATTGCAGCAGATGATTATTTAGAGGTTATCATTTACTTTGGGCTTAGTGTTCAGTTATTTGCCAAGTCAACTTAGAAATCCTAATTCTCTGCGCAAAAGAAACGATTAGAAAATGAGAAAAAATTAAGCATTCGTTTAGGCGGGCTATCTCAAGGAGATAATTCCAATGAGTGAACCCAATTCCAATTATTGAACGCATTCCGTTTGTCAGGTGCGTAAGCTGATATTTAAGATAAATTTGATGAGACGAGATAAAGGCAATTCAATTTTAATTTTCAATGGCTCGCAGGGCGTGAGGCTGAGAAAGTTCCAAGCTTTATATGCGAAAATGGATTCAATCTCATTATTTTTGCACAATTCTATACCAAGATGAAATCCATCAAGTCTGGTGATATTAATAATCGACAATGCGCGTTACAATGGTTAATAATACTCTGAAGTTTATAATAGCAGTAGTAGTATTTAAAAAAAAGTGCTTTGACAGCTGAAGTCAGTTCGCACGTATGGGATCCTACCGAGAATCAAACCCAAAGCCGCTTTTGCCAAAATCTAACACGCTGTCGTTTTTGTTGTTTTTCTTGTGCGCATTATTATGATATTAAGAGAAAATATAAAATTCATTATTTGCAATCAGAATCGTTGGTAAATACATAGTCTATTTTGGAATAAAAGTTATTGTCACCGACATTTGGTAGTGGCTCATCATTAATTGATATTTCTAGCACTATTTCCGCAGTATGATTACATATTCTACTAATTATTTTATTCTTCTGAAGTAACCATTTCTTGGAGAATCCGCTTGAGTTTCATCGGCCATCATTTTGTTGATCACGTGTGATTTTTAACTTTACTTGAAATAATACTTATTTTATCGATAAACATCCAGTCTTCCAGTCTATTTTTCGTAATTAAATTCTCATTATGAACCATGTAATGAATGATTATCTCAGGATATTCTATCAAAAATGAATATTAAAATAGACATTCAAGGAATGGTAGACAAGGGAAATTCTTGGTATTACTGAGTAACTCGCTGTTAAGTCGTAGAAAAAGTTATTTTATGAATGCAAAGGTCTCATGCAGCAAATTAGAATTGTTTCATCGGTTGATTTTGTTGTTACATTTCTAGATATTATTTTTTCATTTCCAAATCGTGTCTAACCGTGACCGTGACTTTTTGGAATTAACTTGCCGCGAAATGATTTCCCTTGAGTTCAGTATTACTACTGATCATTGATTACATACTGCGTTATCTTTTTATCCTTCGCTCACGAGATTAATGAGAAGGCGTTACGGCGTCAATATATCAATAATGTAGCATTCGTGACTTAATTTTGAAACTTATTAAAGCATACACAAGCTTGCCTCCTTGTTCATGGGAGCTAAGTCACCTTATTTTACGGCGGATCATTATTCTTGACAGTTGATATGCATTAACTCCCGAAAGACAAGATGAATGAATGTGAAGGATCCTTGCCCCGGGGAAGGTCCAGAAACGAGGTTTCTTAACATCGAATCGAACTCCCTTCTCATGCTACTTTGATCCACTGTGACTAATGAAAAGAAAGCTCCACTCCAAAGCAATAAAATGGCAATCTTCGGGTGCCTTTCAAATTATGAAGAAACATTTAGCGAACAAACTCTCAGTTATTACTGTTTGAGAAAGGGATGGTCCTGATATTTCAATCTCATTAAAGCTCTTTTCTATTCCTGCGTAACTGACTTGAAACGGGCTTTACATTTCAAAATATTTTGAAAAGTAGTAAAGATATTTTATACCTGGGATTTGATTTATTTTTCCTGAATTTACCTTTTTTTATCGGATTGTGTTTACATTTTACGTACACATTAATTAATTTAGATTATATCTCCGAAACTTTTCTCTTCTGAAAGAAATTAACGTCGCAGACTTTGAAAATGTGTTGTTTCGTTATCATAAGCTTAGTTTTAGAATGGTAAACTTCCGATGAAGTTCATGGAATTGAGAAAATCTTTGTTTTTTCTTATTATTAATTTCTTAGATTAAAACTCTTTCATATGAACTCTCTCGACTCTCTCTTATGTAAACTCTTAACTCATTCTATGGTAAATTATCATTTGAAGGGGAATTTCTATTCTTCTGATTCAAAAGAGTATGATACCTTCAAGATACGATGTCGTTTAAATGTTATGGTTGAATTCCTAAGTAAAAGTTTCTTGGATTCATATAAGAAAAGATTTTTTACTTCCCTCTTTCATTATATTTGCATTATAATCTAAGGCGGTGGTACTGCTGCAGACTAGATCCTTAGCATTCCTTAACCTAGCTCACGAAGATATATTGGTTAAATTGTGGTTACTTTCTTAGCAACGGTTCGATAAACGAATGAAATAATTTCTATTCCATACAAATGAATAAAATGTATCGGGAAATAATCTATGAAAATTTTTCTTTT
>KZ308174.1:1479280-1578702 GCA_000376725.2 Ladona fulva
TATATATATATATCTTCCTAAACCTTTAACTGCAACATAGGAAAGTTATATGTTCTAAGGCTAACTCATCAGCAGGAAAACTTTCTCCTCGTTTGAGAGCTGTATTTTCATTTGCTTTGTTTTCTCCGTTGGCGTGAGATAGAGGCCACAAACCAACTCAAATCACTGGCCTTCTATATAATCAAGCGGCGAGACCAGGGAAAATTTGGTAAACACTTTGTCAGGGGTGACAAAAGTAAATAATAATTTTGAGGTGAGAAAAATAATCCGTCAAGGCGAATGGGGCTAGATATTTCGACGTTATAATCTCTTTCTCCACCCACTGTGGTTTCAGATAAAATTATAAGGTTAACATTTTCTAATGACGTAGCATGATGCGGCATCTCTGATGCTTTAAAAAATGGTATTCATTTTTGGTTTTTTAACACTTCTACTGAACCTCGAAATTGAAATTGGATTGCAACTTAAACCTATTTTTCCAATTATATTAAGCGTGACTTAAGATTTTTAAAATGGATCTTTAATGCTATTGGTCCATCTAATTTTCTTATGGTAGTAAGGAAAACTATTCATCGTCTTTTGATAAGATAGAGTCTGATATATATTTGACGTCAGATTATCGAGTGTACTGTATGAGAATGGTAGATCTTTTTAATTAATGTATTGAGGTTTCCAAGATCTGAATCACCCAATGTCTCGCTTATCAAAGTGATTAGATGATCAACTTCCTCCTTTGTTCTTCCTTTCAATTACCTGTAAATTGCTTTGTTTGGTTTATTTTAATGACAACCATTAAGATAGTGTAATCTCACATTTTACCAAGTTTTCTCTGAAGAGAAGTTATACGTTTGGATCAAATGCACGATGAAAATTGAAGTTAGCTCAAATGTTAAATAAAAGCGATTACGTTGGGTTAACCTTTTTACTGTATGTTCAGTTTTCCCTGCGCCTCAACTCTCTGTAATATCCAAGCTAAGTGCTTTGTAAATTACAGTAATCTTTTCAGCTACTTCCGTATTATCATACGTACATCGCAAAGAGAGGAAAAGCTGCTTGTTCACTGCGATTTATAAGCTTATGTTTCGAGCGTTGGCCTTTGGGGAATACCACCTTACCTTTTCATTTTCTAGTGTCAAGTGCAAATCCTACCCTTGGAAAGTGATTAAGTTCTTTATATAGAATAGAGTTCCCCATCGTTTACTTACTTTTGCGATGCTGATTTGCGTCGAAAATCTGTCTTCTCATACTATTTCAATCATCTGAGTACTATTCCGTAATGTCACTTACTGTAGCCACTGTAAGGTACTCTTGGAAATGGTACAGTAAACTGAGTTTGCTTTTTTTATAGGTAAGTGAAAGACCAACACTAAACCCTTCTTAGGAAGTTCGATGCAAATGGTGAAAACTTAGAATTCTAATAAGTAAATGGGTTTCAAAATGTCCACTGGCATTTTAGGAATAACACCTAGCTGTACATAGTAACTGTTCGAAATATAAGAGTGAATCGCCGTTGGAATACATGAACAAAAACTACTAATTCTGATCCTAATATGATACAATGACTGAATTTTTTATAACATTTATTAAATATATCAATATGAAACGCTTTCTTTATTCACCTACACCTTTCATAAAAAGATTAATTTCTCGTGGCGTTTTCTTTACCAAAGATTATCATTCATTGATTACAGTAAACTCCGGGAAATATAATGAACGGCTGTACTAATCAGGGATTTCTCAATCCTGTAAATTACCCGAAAGGGAAAATAAAAATTATGTAACAAAAAATTTCGCGCTCCGATTTTGAAAGAGAAGATCCTCTTCGACGTTCTCGGCAATTAAATATGCCATAGCGAATTGAAGACTTATGATGACGGGGGTTATAAACACTGAAAAGAAAAAAAAAATCGGTTTTAAGATTCTATAGCTTCCGCACTTTCACTTTCAACCTTCCCAGTTTCTAGCTATTCATAAATATCGTCACCCTACGGCGGTATCTTCTCCTTTCCTTTATTTCCGCCACTGACCTAATTTAGAAATAAGACCGCGCAAGGGACTCAACTTTTCTTCTCAATGAATTAGACATTTCTCGGAAAATCTTCTTTTATACCTAAAGTCATAGGAGAGCCGTAATTATCTAACTTGTAACTCCTAATTCGGTTTATCGTTACTGCCTAAACTTCGTACTGGAAAATAATAAAAATATTTCCTATCATATAATATTGTTACGTGTAGAATTTCAATAAAGAAACTTTAAATTAGTCAGTAATAGCCTCTACGATCTTATAACCTCGCTTTGCAGACTTGTGATTTATCCAANCTATGTTGATTATCAGTCTGAAAGGTTGGAAAGATTACTTGATTGCTGGGGTTGTTTTGTTACATATGTAACTTTATGGATTATCTTGACCTTGATGTATTTTACTGCACCATTACTTATGTTTAATTGTACGTTGGAAGACACTTTTACTTAAAAATTTAGTTTGGAATAATGTGCAAATTAAAGCTAGTCTTAAGTATGTCAGTAATGCGAAGGTAAAATAATATATTTTATGAACTAATTATAAAATATAATAATATGATATGAGCAATACTTTACCCACCTTTCTAAGCCATTTATTTTGTTGGATTTAAGTACTGATAAATTATTGGCGTTTTGTTGGTTTTTGTGGGCAATTCTAAGCTTCAAACCTGCACGCTTTTCACATCGATAAAGGTTGAAGGATAACATTTATGTTACATTTATTACTAATTGAACAAAAGGAAGAATTTTATGTTCAAGGAAAAATCTTCCATAATTAGATACGCTTCAAAGTAAACAAACTCTTTCGCGGAATTTCCCGTATGTATGAATCAATACGAACCATGCTAAATATCAGTTTTTTCATCAAGGTTTTCCGCCAAATATTATTTTGTAGGATTTTCGTAAATCCTGCAAAAAGATAATGCTTAACATATGATTTGATCAAAACACACCTGAAAAGAAGAAATTAGAGGTGATTTTATTTAATTTTTAATTTCCCTTGAAGGGCTTCTACACCTTTGCTGTCTAATTATATATTGAAGCATATAAGCTCAGAAGTTTCATTATTCAATCAGGGCTTAAAATACCGAATAGTAGAAATTACGTTGAGATTGAGCCCTTTTCTTCGATGCGAGTGCTTCAGTTCATAGTCACGATTTTAAATGTTTTTCAAAATCCGCCTTATATTCGCGGATGATGATGTTTGCTGGAAATGAGTTATTTCGTTTTAAGTAAAAGGAAACAATCTGAACCAGTTGACCTTTATTTTGCGAATCTATATATGCTTCGGGTGAAGAATAGATTGATTGATTGACTGAGCGTCGTATCCGAACATGGTAGCTATTTAGAACGAGGAAAGTGAACGCGAGCCTCTCTGCTACATGAACTACTTTTTTCTTCCATATAGACTACATGATATCCATAGGTAGCGCACTTAAACGCGTAACGTTGTTGTGATGCTAAGCTAGTAAATGGAGCCTTACGGTTGATTTTATTCTTGTTTCCGGTCGCAGGATTTAATTTTTAAATAATTATATAGGATATTCTTATTCCTATAAGCTCGGGTTACGAACATAATGAAACCCGTTCAATCAACATCAAAAGGTTGATCAATCTGATCAGTTTTAGTCGTCAAACATTAAAACTATAGATTAGAAACCAAACATTCTTAGACTGTTTTTCTCGCATCACATGGCAGAAAAACAATTCCAACACAAACATTATCGACCTTGAAATGACAATCTACGTGGAGAGACGAAAATTCGATAATGCTTTTTCAGCGTTTGTAATAATTTTTGCAGTGGTCCATATGTTCTCGTGCGGTTTTGAAAAGGTTTGCGGAATCCAGCTCGCGGATCATTGGGATAAGGAAAATAATTTTGCAGTGGTCCATATGTTCTCGTGCGGTTTTGAAAAGGTTTGCGGAATCCAGCTCGCGGATCATTGGGATAAGGAAAATAAACTTGCACACATCTGAGACATTACCAGTTTCATCTGGATTCCTTCTAAGGAAGAATTCGTCACGGGTAGATCGGCGAGGCAGGAGCTCACAGCAGAGCGCCAACGTGAGTCCTTCAAGTTTTTGTGTTTAGGTCGGAACCTTGGAATCCAGAATATCAGCCTGCGAACCGTTACTCCTAAAACTATCTTTACTGACCTCGTCAGCGTGTCCGCACATGTTAGGCCAGTGGTGCTTAAGAGCAGTTGCTGATAAGGACTTCTTAATTAGAAGTAATCAGGTTGTCAGCCGCGAAAGAGGTCTATTTTTGAGGGTGACTGTATTCTTCATTCACGATCTTCGCTACTTAAAATATCCATGACGGCGTCATACCAGGAAACTGTGGCGGATTGAGGTAGATGCAGAAGCGGAAATTTGGGCGAACATCTGAGCAAAAACATGTTACGTAATGCGTTTTTCTAACATTCAAATTATTACCTGTGTTGTGCTAGATCAAATGCAATCACTTAAATTTGAAAAATCTTGACGAATAAAACTTCAGCTCTTTTTGGCAACGACGTAAAAGTTTTGGAATGTTGTACAGCGCAGAATTCTAAATTATTTCAGGAATTCGTTGCCATTTTAAGTAAACAATGACTGCGTAACGTTCCAGTCATACTCACCTTCACGTCCCGTTTTTATTTTTCAGCATCTCTGGACTTCTGTCGTAGACATTCAAGTACGTATCTTACGCAGGTCAAATTAGTTTTGTGGTTACACTTTTGATTGTTAGCTTCGACGTAAGGTATTTCATTGTAAATTTATCGTGGTTTTTGCAAATGGATGATGAATTTCCGAAAGTTTGGATCCTACTATTTCAGTCGCAGAGGATTTTAGGAAAGGAAATGGCAACTCTTGCCCTTGACCTCCTGTGTTCATACCTTGCTCTATGATTTTCTCCTTGGAACCTAAATCATGAAATTGGAAGGTTGTTTTATATTTCAACACTACTCCAAACTCTGCGATAATGAAAGTACAAGATATTCTTAAAATTTCTATCATTTTGACCGCTACCAAAAGTTTTCGGTTTTAAACCAGTCTTAGTATTGAACTAATGTTTAACTATCGAGCTTTCCCCTATTATTGTATTTCAATTGGTATTCCAGCGATTGAGTTTAAAAGCTCAACTTTTAGTGCCTGTAAGTGGCTTAAAATTATGCATTGAATATAAAATCATGAATGATATTTTAAGAAAATAGTGGGTAGAGTATAACTTTAACGAGAGAGAATTTTTTCTATGGCATCCAAACTGGTATCAGTTTGTGTTCAATTCCAGCATGGATTCCTCTGGAATCTGGAAAATTACTATAAAGTTCATTTCTTAACCCGTTATGTCGCAAGATATAAGTTGATTTGTTTGAATTATTTTCACCTTTGGAATTCCAGTCATTACATGGAGAGAAAAAGTGAATACTATCTTTGATACTTCTTGAATCTCCATTTATATTCACCAAAAATTATTTCTGATTAAACTAGTCACCTGTAAATAAGATTCCTTTCAACAAGATAATCTCAGTGTTTGCCATTTCAGTCGGAAGCATGGAGGTAAAAAATAAGTAATAAGTTTTTCTTACATATAGGCTCAAAACGACAAGAAAGGAAGATGAAGAAACCAATTACGAACATTCAGAAATTAAAAAAATATATTTCGCGACAATGTTCCCATTGACATGCAACAGCAATATGATGATATGTTTTTTTTTTCAAAATTGGTTTCATTCATCGTAAAAATTAGGGTATACTTAACCTATCACGAAATATTTTTAAAATTTTATCTTAAAATCTATTCTACGCTATTGATAGTCGTAAATTTTCTTAATGTATCACTTCATTTAATCATGCAGTTGTAATTAAAAACGTTCGTTGACAATACGATTCCTCAGCGTAATCTGAAATGGAGTTGGTTTCAGAAAAAAATTCCTTTAAAATTCTCGAGTCATTTTGTATTTCCAGATTTTTCATCAGGCGCAACTTTTATTAAGATGTACCACATGTAAACTAACTCTAAATGTAAAATATTTTTTTGCGTATTTGAGTGAATAGTGTGTGCGTATTATGTCAATGTGTTCAAGAGTTTTGGGCCCTCAAGCATTCTCTGGCTGTTGTGATAACCAGGGCCAAAAGACCTGCTCTCACTTGAATATTTATTGAGGACAAGGCAAAGTCTATTAGCCTGAGAGTGGTCGAAATTGGATGTTTGGTAGTATCTTCGATTTCCTTGTAAACATAACTTGAATTATACCTTCGGTTACTTATGTCCTCGAAAGTTGAGGAAAATGTATTCGTTACATCGGAAAATTTTAATTTCTATCTATGAAATGAAAGAGAATGATTTTTTTATGAAGGATTGAAATAAAATTTCGACTTGGGATATTCTTTGTCAAATACGGACCACACATATCGAGCATGAACTTATACTATTAAAACTAAATTATTATTTTGAAATGTGAGGATATTAGAATTAGTGCCATTATATTTAGCCGCGATGAAAGGCTCACTAGCATTTATTGTTATTATTAGACAATACCAAAAGTACCTACCATTACTTTTAGCTTTAGGCATCATTATCCGAGAAAAATATGCTGAATGGTATTAACATTTAATATCTTAAGGAGTTAGCTTATATTTGCGCAGTGATGTAATTTAAATTCTAACCTTGGTGCTTTTCTAATTGGTGTTTTTTTGAAAAATGTCTTTCCACGACTATAAATAATTATTTCTCTAGTAATATATTGAAATGATTTTTTATGCATTATTTTTCTTTTTCTTCAGTTTCGATTTTTGCGTTGCCAATCGGCTCTATTGCATTATAGTATCGAAGCGATTGTTTAATCCTTTTTACGTTCAGGAAGATACATATGTTCAAGCGTACTACTGGAAATGAACTGCTGAATTGAAATAAGTAACGGAGTGTTCTAGATTGAGATATTTGTGATCGATGTGAAATTTTATTTTTTACAGACGATGTCTCCCTTTCAATTAAAATTTAAACTATTTATGCATCAACTTAATTGTTGTTTTAAACTTTCATGGAGTTCATGATATTAAGCCGAACATCTTGGTATTGTTTACTTATATTATAATTTTGTATCGTTAACGTTGAATCAGTGTCGACGATGAAAGTTTCAAGTTAGCGAATGTTGTAATTATCGAGAAATGACCCAAAAAATATTGCCAATTTATTCTTCCACAAATCCTCGATCATAGTAACGTTTATCGTTGAGTTTACTTCACCTCCCTTTGTTTGAAACACGACGTTACATTTGCAGTAGTCCATTCTAATTTTTGCATTTTAAAAACAAATTTATCCATTTATTGACGATTTTTTCATTTATCTCCTTACAAAACTTACAAATGCTATACCGTTTGTAAAAACTTTCATTCTCTTCTGAGATGGAAGTATGTTTGGTTGATGTGACGAAGTTTGATAAATCATACTGTTTCCTGTTTTTGTTATTGATACTCCATCATTTCATTAGGTGTAAATCAATTTCTTTTAACCTGCTGGTGTTCACCAGAGATACACAGTGGTACATACGTAATTTTTAGGGATTCTTTTGTGATCAGTCGGCTATAACTTTTATGTGTATTGCACCCAACTACCATACATCCATCTCATTTTATTAACATTTTAAGTACCAAAATAACGCATCAGGTAAAATGGCAGTGTTGCAAAGTCTTTCAAGGCGACGTATTTCATCGGATTAATATTAGCGTTGTATGTTTTGTAATGTAACGTTTTGTATGTGACCGTTATTTTCACAACCGGTTTTACTGTGTCTTATAGGGCTGCCAAAATTATAACAACCGGTTTCTCCGATTTTTGAAAAGATGCAAAAAATATTTTCGGTATGCAAATCAACTGTATTTAAAGTCTCTCCAAAATTAGATTGGCATATGCTAAAATAATGATTTTTTCCCAAGCCACAAATTTTTCCTTAATTTTATTAAATATTTCATTGGTTTTTGTCATTTGTTCGTATCATGTTACATCGTTTTATCATTTAGTAAAAATCAACGTTTCAATATTCTTAAACCACCATATTTTAGTTTACTATTGGAGTACATATTTCAATTTTCACGACTGTAAGATATTTAGAGGAAAGGTAATACTTTAATAGTAGAGGCCAAGGAAGTGTTTCCTTGAAAATTATGACAATCTTTTAATGGCTTCTTGATACGAAATTCTTTGACATTTTGTAAGATTTTGATCTCGTTTGAAGATTAAGTTGATTCATGAAGCATATTTTGGTTCTGGGTACAGTTTTATTTGCCAACTAATTGATCAAAAGATGGTAAAATGCTCATTATAATTGGGATGAGAATTCTACTAAACCGGGAGAAAATGTATTTTCTGCTTCAAAATTATCCACACACTGATGACGCATGAGCGCATCAATTTCATTTTATCATAAATATTTGATTACATTGCTTTTTTGAAAATCTCATTGGTTGGATACGGCACAAACACATTTACTTGGAACAAATCCCATTCACCTGATCGGTTTCCAAAGATTTACAATCCATAACAACCAGTTCTCTTGGAAAGGTATTCACGCAGGACTTACAAAAAATATTTCTTATTAAAACGAACTTTCAATATCGTCACTGAAAAATGAAAATTCATTTTCTTTTACTCGCTTTCCTGGTAGCGAAGCGGCATTTTGATCGCTCTTTTCTTAAAGTTACATTTATTGGGTAAGGATTCTTAAATACATCGGTAGAGATGAGTAGCAATAGGTGGAATTATTCGTCTATTTTCTGCGAGAAATATTCTTGTATTAAGCACTTGATTTCAAACAGTTGTGCACTTCTTGTATGTCGCTCCGATACATTTGAAACTGACTTTACTGCATCCAAAATTGATTTTAATAATTGACGTGTATTAGCAAGGAAAAATATTCGCTCGTGCGCCATTGTTCGCAGAGTTATTATAACATTTAAAAATCTAGCGCTATTTTGACTATTAAGGAGAAGAAAGTAAAGGTACGCAAGTCTAATGTAAATAGATCTTAGGATATGTGCGTATATGCGTAATGGAGCTATTTTTCCATATGTGTTGTACAAGATGAATTATTAGGATGAAAAATGTTGTTTTTGTAACAATCTACGGTGCTTGAGAGCTTTCTGCCTTTGCTTTGTCATGCTTGAATTGTTGGGAGGGGTGTGTCCAGCAGCAGAATTTTATCTTGAATTAAATCAATGAAGTTTGATTTCTTATCACTGTCATACAACTTCAAATTTTAAGAGATGAGCCTGAAAGACCATGGCCTACTTTCTTGCCGAGGGAGAGCAGATACATTGCAGGAAGAAACCTACTCGATCTATGCTATTCTGTATTTCGTGTTTCATTACGATGATTAGAATTATAAGAAATAGAACATCATAGAGATCCTTTGAACGAATTACAGTTACAATTGGCCACGTGAAGAAATAACTCTGCTTGAAAGAATTCCTAGCACTATGGGAGATGATGCAGTCATACCAGACGGGTGTGTTTATAATTGATTCAACCAATGCGACTGGTACAATTGAGTAACTTTAAACCTTAAATTAAGTTTGTAAAAGATATTATTCACATTATTTATTACGGAAAATAAAATATTCAATAATTAAGTACTACTACTACTTTTCCTGTACAAAAATATTTGGTAGTTAAGGAAACGCTATTTTGACTAGTTTGGTCATCCTCGCGCAGTAGGCTTATTCTGTCATCGCGAAGTAGTGAGTAGGAATGTAATAAGACAAATTTCTTTTTGTAATTTTTAAGGGGCAAGAAGGAAGACTTTAATGGAGGGTAGAAATGAATATGGATATTTCCCTAACATAGGACTTAACGGAATAGTAAGTTGATATATCATTTGTGTATAAGTCTTCATCGTCCCATTACCTCCGATGTTGATTATATAAATTAAATTTGATGTAGCTCTATTGTTATCGATTATACATAAGTGTGAAATATGCAGAATTAATGAGCTTTCTCTACTTTGTCACATTTTTCTTCTGCTCACCCTTTAGATGCTTTGTCAAGTAACTCCGTTTATTGTGTTGATAATGAATATGACTAATTTAACTTCATTCAATTTTCAGCCTGATGAACAGACGAACAGGTTAAGATTAAAAGTTATCGCTGGCCACTCACTAGCTAAAAAGGATATTTTCGGAGCAAGGTAATTTAATTATTAGATTCCCTAATTGTTTAAGGGCTCAATGTGAAACTAGAAAACTAATTGTCATCTGCTTGTTTTCAGTGATCCTTATGTTCGAATTGATTTGAATACTATTAATGGGGACGAAACAGTGGATTCTGTGTTAACCAAAACCAAGAAAAAGGTAAAGTACGCGACAAGCGATGAAATGATAATCTTCTGTTGATTGAATATCAGCGAATAACATTATATTTCTATGTTTTCAGACTCTCAATCCACAATGGTGCGAAGAATTCATATTTCGAGTAAGTAAATCTGTTTTTCTTCATAGGATATCTATTTAAGCCCAGCTTAGTGATAAGAAGCTTCCATTTTCTGCTATTAGTCGATGGTATTTGTACTGTAGCATTATCAGAATGTATTCTTATTTTTATTAGCTCTTTATATTGAGTTGCATTTTAAATTTTAGTTACTCGAGTTTTATGAAATCTGAATATCAGCTTTGGTCGCATTAGGTTTTAAATTACCTTATATTTCTGCATCTCTAGATATTATTTTAATTGGTTAAATTTATACTTTTATTCCAGGTAAAACCAGCGGAGCATAAGCTGGTCCTTCAAGTTTTTGATGAAAATAGACTCACTCGTGATGACTTCCTTGGAATGGTGGAACTCACCTTGCTCAACCTGCCCAAGGAGCAGGAGGGACGGGTCATTCCTCCAAAACAGTATATCCTCCGTCCAAGAAGGTTAGTTTAGGATTCATGTTAAACTCTTTTCATTTTTACTATATAGTTATTTGAAGATTTTACTTGGTACTTCGATTATCACCCAATTTGATTCACAAAAAACTTCCCCACATGTCAAGTATTATTACTCTAGTGGTAGATGAAAGTAATGCCTTGCTGTGATGTGGAAATGGACTATAATACGGTTGTTCATGCATTTTAATGCTGTCTTGTATTAATCAGTGTGACAAGCCTGGGAAATAATATGTTGATTATCAGTCTGAAAGGTTGGAAAGATTACTTGATTGCTGGGGTTGTTTTGTTACATATGTAACTTTATGGATTATCTTGACCTTGATGTATTTTACTGCACCATTACTTATGTTTAATTGTATGTTCATCATTAAAAAATTAATTTTATTAAACAGATTTTATATACTGTATTCCTGTAAATGTTACCTTGTTTCTGTTACATGGCTACAGGTTAGTGTCTTGAGATGTAGTATGACCCAAATTAAACCATTGATTTTCAGTTATATCCATGCCTGTTGAGAAAAGAATGCTCTGATGGTTATGTTACTTTTTACTATTTGATGATGAAATGATTTTGTTTGCTTTAATATCACTAGTATTTCTAGTAACCTCATTCACTCCAAGGAAATTATTCTGCCTTTTCATTGTATTTATTATTTTTAAACTTTAAATTTCATGATACCATCAGTATGAAGCACATAACTGTTCTTAGAAATTGTAGTTTACGATATGATATTATAATATCAAACGGAGAATATAAAATCAGACTTGTTGTTGTCAAGCTATGCAGTTCTGAGTTTTGATGTTGTCATCCATGCAGGAAATAATCTTGGTATATTATGTCAATTAGAAAGTTATGATTTTTGGGTGGAAGAAATGGCAAATGAGAAAGATACCTTTTTAAGAACTGGATTTTTCTGGTTAAATTTTTCTGCATCTGATGGATATCTATTGATTCACCCACTGTTTTTGTATGTTGTTTTGTCATTAACTCTTTTTCATTTATTGTTTTTAACCTTAATTACATTTCTTACTCTATTTCACTTTCTTTTACATTTTAACATTTCCATTCTGTCTTTAAAACTTGCATGTTTTGGTTATGCTTTCTCTTCACTGATTGCTGGCCATGGTGATTAGAGAGTTGATTTTTAGGATAAAAGCATGCTAATTAATAAATTTCATATTTTTTCTGAAGAGCAGGACATACGCTTATCCTTGTTTTATGTATTTTATAAGGACCCGAATCCCAGTTAAAAATGTTTAAGACGCTATGATTATTGTTAATATTAACTCACTTTTTTACTTTAGCTTGATTTTGAAGTAATACTTTTTTAGTTTGAATATTCCTAGCATAACTGTTAAAATGTCATCATTGAATTAATAATGAAAAGATCTTTCTACAGAAACTGTTGGTATGTTGAAAACTATTGTTTTGGTTCTGCATTTGCTTCAGGATTCTTTATGGTTCATATTCTTAATATTATCTATTCATTATCTTGTAAATATTCATGCTTTATTCCAATTGTCTAATAGCATAATGTACACATTTTTCTATAAAGCTATCCTTCATCATGAATGGCTGAAGTTTGTTAATTGAATGATGAAACCTGTTTGAAAGATCTTTATACATTATGATTTAATTATGCTATAAATTTAAATACCCTGAAGGACTTGATTGTAAATAATAGAGAATTCTGGATGATATTATTTTAACTATGAAATCAAGTGGTACATATTTGGCTTGGATTAAAGTTACTAGCTAGTAAAGCTGGAGAGTATAGCATTAAAAGTTCAAGGAATGGTTCAGTTTTATCTAGTTAGATAATTAAATTATTTGCAAGGCTCTTATAGTCTGTTTTGGCTTTTCCTCGTTTAATGTCTATGTTGCTTAACACACATTAAAATACAGGCTTAGTCTGAGGTTTCAGAAACTCCTTAAATAATCACTTTAATAAAGTATAGCACTGCACATAAGTCCAATTAATTCCACATTATCAAATTCTCATTTTTTACAAAATTAGACCAAGACTACAAGAACCAGTTTAGAAAAGGCATAATATGGCAATGAAAGGAAGGAATCATCAAAGCCTTTAATAGGTTGTCCTGGTTAGTAACTTGTTGGAGTTATTTATGAAGGCTAAACAGCAATGAATTCTGCTCATCATTCATTGTTAATGAAAAGTTAATTTCCAGTTTTATGCTCAATGTTGTAAATTAATTCAAAGAAATTCCGTGTTGTTATGTTCTGCAAATCCATTGTAGTCACAGGCAAATACTACCATGTACAAATTCATCTTGCTCATCCCCACTGCTGTCAGTTTGCAATCCATAACTTCTTCAACATGTCCTTCATCTACTTATTGATCTCTCACTAGTCACTTTTCTATCATAGCCTCTATGCTTTCTGGTATATATATGTAAGAATAATTTTTGATTAGATTTTATTGGAAAGAAAGTGTTCTTGTGATACTCTTACAAAAGTTTTGAAAGGTTAATTTTATCATATCCGTATCCATTTAAACTCAATTTTTGTCAGTTATTCCTTTGTGTTGCAATAACTTAACTTATTTTTTGTTTTAATTAAGAATGTTGGACAGCTAACTGGAAAGTTCTGTTTTCTTTTAATTATGTATTTTAAGCCTGTAAACTTCCTCACAGTTTCACATTAGTGACATAATTAACTGTTCTTCAATGTTGAAAATATGTTATTTTGACTGCTGCTCATGTGGATTATTGTAAAGATGATTATGATAGGAATTTCACCAAACATAAAATCATCCTAACACAGCCTTTTGAGAAGTTATCTAATGAAATTTACATTAAGTGAATTCTCAGACCATGTTGGATTAGGTCAGTTTGGCTGGTTGTTTTGGGAGAAAGTATGATGGTGACTAATGGGGAAGTCACTGAGTTTTTCACAGTCACAGAGAGTCACAGAAAAGTACCTCTTAATTGCCATTATTATTTTGGTACATGATCTGTTTAATAGCAGAAATTGCCTCTGATGGCAAACTATCATCAATTTTTACTCATTTATAGATTAAGTTCTTGCAAATGTATTCTACTGTTTCATGGGAGATTATGGAGTCATGGCAGGTTGCATTATCATAATTGCTGATTGGAAAAATTTATTTTCGAACCAGTCATCGTTCCATTATTTTCATTCAATGATTGTTTTGCTGATTATCTGTAACCCAAGTAAATCATCAATAACTTGATTTCCCTTTTTATTCTTCCCATTTTTATGGCAATTTATATCTCATTTTTGGCTGTAGTATTGTATGCTGCTTATTGTTTTTGCTAACTTTCTTTGAAAATGATTTGTTTTTGAAGAATAAGGATTTTATGTGAGCATGTGCTATATATCTGTGAATGTTTACTTATTCCTATTTTGGATTAGTTATTTTTTCTCATAATTAAATAATTGACTACAGTAGTTACGATTTAATGAATTTTTTTTCTGATGCTATGGCAACATCTTTGCATTCTTATCACATGCCAAATGTATACTAAACTCTCTTTATGCACAAAATTTTGCCTGGAAAATTTGCTTTTTATATAACGTTGTTGGTTTTCAATTGACAATTTTGAGCTCTCATCAGCTTTGCAAACATTTGAAAGTCACTGAGCATAAAGAGAGTGAAAGTGGTTTTATTAAGAGTAATTAAACTTGGTATAGTTCCAGATCCAGGGTGAAAGGACATTTGGAGCTCTATCATGCATACATTCGGGATCCACATGCTCCAAGTTTACCACCTCGGGAAGATGGTGATGGAGAAGCTCAAGTTGAGCCTGTGGATGAGCCTAGAGTAAATGGAGAAAGAGCCAGTGAAGAGGTTGACTCGGAGTCATCCAATGCCCGACAGCTAGACTTGGAAGGAGAATGGGAAATAGTGAACAATGATTCTGCAGGCAGACAACTGGTGGAAACTGCTGCTCAGGTAAGATTAAGCCATTTTTAATTTTAGTCTCATAAAATAAGACTTCTGAGTAGTACTCATTCAAGAATTTCTTGAAAGGGGAAATTAGTGCTTCATCTTGTTTCATATAATGCAAAGAAATTTATTCTTTAAAGCTAATGTCCAGTCACCTCAATTGCTAGGTTGAGCTGGATTATATATCTTGATTACATCTTGTGTTTTTCATGAAGGGTGATGACATAACAAGAAAAGCATATATACCTGGTAAGTTTTGTGTGTGAATATGATGTGCATTATAAAATTTTAAAGCCAATTTAACGCAAATAATGAAATATAAGAATCTTCATGGTTATTTTAGAGAAACAAATTATTTCAGAAAAAGCTATCATAAAGTTATATTCTGAAAGTAATAATGTTGCTTTTACTCAAAAATATTAATTTTATCATGTTTCACTATTTTGTATTGGTAATGAAAAATGGTGCTATGTTTTATCTGTGTAATATTTGAGGCCACTATTTTATTGTAGACTAATTTTCTAATTTGGTTTAAATGATGTGGTAAAGTGAGCAGTGTTACTTTCAGGTCTTGGAAAAGTTACACTGATACATATATCATAAAAAGTGTCTGTGATGATATAAAATTACTTGTTCAGTATACTCCAGGTTTTTTTGTTATGCGTTGTATTTTTCCCAAATATTAACTATCTAAAATTCAAGGGAGTCTCTTGAACAGGTGTGATGGATATTTTTCACAATTTTGCTGAATAATCTTATTTTTGGAAGTTTCCAAAATTAAGTGTTCATAATTGATCAATGAAACATGAGTGCTTTAGAATGACTCACGAGAGTTGTTTACAAACAAATGAAGAAAACTGGAGTAGGGAATATAGCTCAACTTATTTATTATGGGCTGTCTGATACCTAAGTTTGGTAATGCTTCCAACTTCAGTGAAAGTGGACCTAGGTTCAATTCCCTGTGGGAACCCACAAGTGAAATGATCTTAGCTATTGAAGCATATTTAGCAATACTACAAATTATTTGTTTTACTATTGTTAACAGCTCCTGAAATTTAATAAAAGCAAGCATAATTAATATTTCTTAATCTACTGAATAGCTGGTCTCAGTTGTATTAGAATAGCTATTAGTTTCAAATTTTCTAAAGTTGACCTATTTTGGAGTAGATACTTGGTCAACTTTTGTCGAGTCAAAAGCGGGAGCAGTTAATGAAACTGATAACTATACTCCTAAAATTTCGTCTAAATTATTTTTAAAGCTTTGACTGGATTTTTTCATCCTTGTTAATCACCTTCATGGCAGTTATGTAAGATCTTTAAAGAACTCCTATGATTAGGATTTCCTATTGTAATTCTTTAGTAAATGTTATTTATTTTGGTGTACTATCTCCATTCCAGCCTGTGTATGTTCAAACTCAACAGGAGTCACTGCCTCCATTACCCGCAGGCTGGGAAGAAAGACAAGATGCCAATGGAAGGACCTACTATGTTAATCATGTGGCACGATCTACACAATGGGAGAGGCCTGCTGTCAAGTTAGTATCTGTCTATTTATTTATGCTTGGAGCTCATAAAAGATGGTTCAGAACATACAAGATTGAATTGTAGTTTTTGCTTCTGAATTTCTTACACCATTTGGTGGAAACCTGAGGTGAACCTTTAAGGATATGGTTTATGTCCTAGTCAAGTTTCTGGAAAGATTTTTCAGTAGATTCAGTAAATGAGTTATTATAGAATCGAATGAAAACTATTTTAGAAATAGTAGCTGTGAAATAGAAGTAGCTCAGGTTTTGCTTTGAAAGGTATTTTTGCTCTTATAGTGTTATTGCTCCCAAAAATGTGTAATCTTGAAAAATCAGGAGTTTTTATGTAGCTTTTAACCCCTTAACTGGGGTAAGCATCTATAGACGCGCCTCTGTGTCACTCGCCGGATGGGGAGCTCGTCTATAGACGCGCTTTTCGAAATAATCCCTCGCTCGATGGGGAAAGTGTTTTTCGACGCCAAATCTTAATCCTAGTCCTTCTTGTTGGTCCTGCCATCTTACGAGATCCTTTATTACTTCGTGTTTCTTTCAGTTCTTATTAGAATCGTCTTCATACATAGGACGGTCTTCCCCAAAATTTCCACCTTTACGGGCAATACCACCCAAAGCTACCGTTTTATTCTTTACTGTCATTCTCGAGTTTTTCTGGAGGATTGCGAGCTCATAGAAATTGTTTAAATAAATCTTGTGTTAAATTATTTACTGAAGAAATTCTCGGAGAGTTACAAACCCGATGCTAAAATTTCTATTGACGAGAGTTTACTTCCATGGAAAGGGCAGTTGTCATGGGAAGTTTTTATTCCTAAGAAAATATCTCATTTTGGAATGATATCTTTTAAACTCTCTGAGGCAAAGCCAGGATATTTATGGAACATTATCATATATACTGGAAAGGATACTGATTTAAAAAATGTAATAGAAGGTATTGATTTGAAAACTTTACCAAACCTACAAAAATAATGCTAAATTTATCAGAAAAGCTTCTGAATAAAGGGTATTTGATAGGCTTAGATCATTATTATAGCAGCCCTGAAATTTTTGATTTACTTATTATACTATAAACGGATGCTGTTGGAACTGTCTGTTGAAATCGCAAGGAGCTTCCAAAAGATGTAACAAATACAAAATTGCAAAAAGGAGAAGTTGTTGCGGCATTCCGATAAAAGTTGACTGTGTTGAAAAAGCGAGACAGAAGTGATGTTTATATGCTTAGCAGTATTCACGATACAAAAATGAAGTCGGTAAAAGAAAGAAAGGGTGGTATGAAGATGAAACCAGAGGTTTGCATTTTTTATAATGATGCAATGGGTGACTGTGTGTTGCTCCTTGCTTCCGGGTATACCATGCAGAAAACGGCATCTGACATTCAGCGCAACCAGCGCGTAGTGTAAATTTTGTACGGTGAAAATGTACTGTAAATTGTGTACAGTGTAAATATATACACCTTGATGCAGGGGATCCCGCAAAAAAATAATTATCTGATGAGTACTGCATTTACTTTCAGCATTCATTTGTGTACAATATTGTGCGAGATATTTTTACAAAGGATTTCAAAGCAGTAGTTCAAGCAATCGTAATAATTGGTTTTGGTAAAACTATGGCATTAACTTATGAGCAAATCAAAATCGATGTGTGAAATGTAACTTTCACTGGCTGAAAAATTTTTGGGCATACGCTACCAAGCCTACCAAGAGTTTGCAGGCTATGGGCCAATAGCGTGCCACCCACGTGCCTTCGACGGAGTTCCAAACACTTGAATGTCCCGTAAGTGTCATAAAAGGGACAGCTGTAGAAGGGCACAAGGCTAGAGAACCTTGAAAGGACTCTTATCCCCCAATGCACTAAGATCACCATTATACAAACGTTCGAGATCAGTTATCCTAGCTCCCTCGAAACAAAATCTTTACATTTTGATCTGAGATCCTACAATGTATATTATAAACAAATTACCTCAGAGAGGAGAAGAATGGCCTGAAATATAGCAGCCTAGCCTAGCATAAGTGCCAAATGTTTATTTTTTTGTTTTCAATTGTAGGAAGATTAATGGAAGTAAGCTCGACTCATAATTTGCATGTGCCCCTTGAAGATATGCAACCAAGCAATTGTTTAATTCTTTGTTCTTCTGGAAATTTGCATTTTTAAATTATAAAATTTATCAGAAAGGATATAAACTGAATAAAAGATAATAAAAAAACTTTTAGAATTGATTGAGTTCTCAATAAAAAATATTTAAAATTCTTCATTTCTATAATTTTTATCATAAGATAAAATTGTTAATATTTAAATTTTTTCAAAATAAAAATCACAGATCATCACATTATCACTAGATATATTAAGGAAAATAGAATTCAAATTTTAGAATTCAGTAGAATTTTTCCCCATCCTGCGAATGTTAAGGAAAAATTAGCCCCCAGTTAAGGGGTTAATACTTACGGAATTTGATACATAAAATAAGAATAAATTTATTAGGAATTACTGTTCTTTTCATAATTAACTTGTAGGTAATTTTTTTGAATTTATTTTTCATACTTACTTTGCTTAGCTCAATTTATCCATAGCTAGACAAAATGACTCATGTTTCTAAAATTACCCTTTGATTCCTAAAATATGAAATTACTGTTATCAGAAGAAATAGTTTTAGCACAAGATTTAATCTGTTAAAACATTAGTTTTGTCTATATTCTCTGATGGTAATGGATCATGGATGGTAAATGGAAAAATTCTATGGTCAGTTAATGTTTTTCAGTTTTGTGTAAATACAAGCTTACCCATTGCTTTTTTGATTTTGATCTTTGAAATAATTAAATAGTCAATAGTTAGATCTCAGTTAATTCATTATTAATGTGTATATTGACAGTGGAATTATAATCACCTAAATTCTGCACTTGCACTGTTTAAAAATTGCATCATATCTTGTATCTACAATTTCCTGTAAATGGTGGTTCATTAAATTCATAGATGTGATGCTGATGTATGGAATGCACATTCTACTGTAATCAGAATTTATTAGTTTTCTGCTGAGGAAGCATCACATCATAATTTGAAATACTTAAGCATTCTCCTGTGCTGTACTTTATTGGCAAAAGGTGTGTGAAATAGTTACTTATCTTATAGAAAGTCACCACACCATTTTCTCTTTGTAGTGAGAGTGGTTTGGCAAATGAGCAGACAGTTAGAGAAAGAAGTTTGGAGTCTGCAGCTACTGAATTTCAACGAAGGTTTCACATCAGTGTGGATGATGAAGTCTCTCGTCGTAGAGAAAGTAGTTCTGTTACTCCTCAGCAAGTAAGTTGACTATTTTTATGGTTTAATATGCAATGTATTCTTTGATATATTATTGATAATGCTTACGAATGAAAAGGGGATAAAGAAATTTGTATTGGTACATACTCTTAGAACAGTGGTTCCCAACCTTTCCTTAATCGCGACCCTTTTTAGATTTTTGAAAGATGTTTGCGACCCCCCTTTCTTATCTGCAATATTTGATAAATAAAACACAAAATAAAGGGTTTGGCAATATATTTTCGAACTAAACAAAAGTGGCGATATTTTTATTTAGTATTAATTATTAATGTGATGATTGAGCTTGCATCTGCTCGGCAAGCGTTATAATTCTTGGTTGAGTTGCCTTTATTTCAGATAAAATTTGTTCCATCACATCCATGGACATGCCTGAAATGCGTCTCTGAATTGTGCTGTTGGACAAAGATATGTTATGCATTTTAATTTCACTCGCTTCTCCAAGAACTAGTTTAACCGACTGTATTAAACAAGGTTTGATGAGGGTCTCTGCAATTGTATGGGGCTTTTTATTTTTTGCAACTTCCAGAGCAATTTCATATGATGCCTGAACTACAGCTAGGTTTTGTTTTTGAAACGTCCCAGTTAAATCTAACTTTTGTTTCTTCAAGGCAGCCTCATGTCGTTTGAAAAAGTCCAAGTCTTTTCCAATATGTTCGTAATGCTTTGTTTCTAAGTGACGTTTGAGCTTTGAGGGTTTCATAGATTCAGCACTAAGAACAGCATTGCATAAAACACACTGTGGCTACTCTATGCTGTTATTAACAACAGTCGAAAATCCAAATTTTAAATAGTTCTCCGAATATTTTCTTTTTTCTCCATGACGTTAATATCTAGAAAATAAAATGCTTCAAAATAATGCAATGCTTAAAAATTTTGAATTAACATTATTTAAAATTCTTTACTTACCAAAACCGTAAATAATAGGAGAATCTATATTTGTAGGTGAACCTATCGAAGACGAATGGTGACAGGCTATCAATAGTATTGCAACGATTTTCGGATCAAACAAGACACTAACTAGCAACAAACCCAACAAACTATTCACACACAAACGACAAAAAGAACACCGTAATGACTTAACTGTCAGCAGCAGTTATTTTCTTTAGAAACTGTAACGAAAAATCACTTTTACTGGCAGGGAATCAGTGAAGCAACCACACTCTGTAAAGGTTCAGCAAGGACTATCTCTTTATGATCAGGGTTGCAATATGCATATCCCAAAATACCGCCTCCAGATCGCGCTGAATATAAGATAAGTTGCTTATAAACATCGAATCTTCGCTTTCTTATAAACATCGAATAATTCTAGGGCCAGAGCCTATGCATGGTCATCATCGTTATCGCATCTGGACGGCGAACAAAGGAAAGGATTGTCTTCTTGCGCCCCATCCCTGGTCAATGCTCAGTTTACAAAACATTGGTTGAAGTAATATCTTCGAAATCATGAACAATCACGAATCACCCACAAACGAACATTTGTTGATAGTCAAGATTGTTTGGTCTTGGGCTTGGAGTCTTTGGTCTTAAGTGTTCTTCCAAATGGATTGAAAGCAATATGAGAAAAGTGCAATATGGCAGTTGAATTATCACAATAGTAGGCCTTGACTTCCATCGCAGCGAAACAGAACTTTTCCAGACGAACCCTTCTGAGTCAAGCCCAATTCACTGGTGATCCCCCAAAAAAGCCAAGGCGACCCCCTTGGGTGTCGCGACCCACTGGTTGGGAACCACTGTCTTAGAAGATAAAAGCTAATTATATTTGCACAATTTTTACTTGATACGACTAATGCTATACAGGAAAACTCCTCGTAACTTAAAAGATTAAATTCCAAGTTTAGTTATTCTCCCTTGGAACCACATCTTACTAATTATTAGTCATTGCCAATATAACAATTAAAATTGTATTAAATTTCTCAAAAATATTAAATTCCATTGCTGTATTTGAACTATCATTAATGTAAAATGTCTATTATTCATAATTAGATGACATAGAGCCGTGTAATAAGAGTGAAGCTTACATTTAGGATTAGGTGATCTGTGAATGTAGTTGCAAATTTGTTCATTCTGACATCAGTGACTAAAAATCACCCAGACACAAAAATCAAAGTGTATATGTCAATGTGCAGTGTGGTTATTATTCTAAATTATGAGAAGTAACATGCTCTTTGACTGATAAGCATTTCTTTAGAATGTTAAATTTTCCTTGCATTGATATATGCACTTCATTGGCATTCAGTATGTGGTACATTTACATATGAATTTATGTCTTTGTCAGTCAGTCAGTCTTTCCTTCTTCATTCATTATGTTCTTGGCTTGTAGGGATGATTGAATATATGAAAGAATCATTGGTAGTAGGTATATTTCATTAATACATAATCAGTAGACAATAATTAATTCTTTTCGTGAATAGAAAAAGAATTAAGAAGAGGTTTTGTTAGTGATTTCATAATATAGCTGTAAGATGATATCAGTGTTACTTAATGGTAGCAAAATGATGAAATGCTTAACATGTTATTAGCATATTGTTATGAAGTTGTTAACAAGCTTAAGTAATTTGTCATCCAAAATCAGACTATGGTTGTCTACTTTTAAATTTTAGTATTTGTTACAAATTTGTTTAGTTACATGACTGTAATTACCATCATTGCATTTTAATGTGATCTATATACATCCGGAAGTAAGCTGATTGAAATCAATATAAGTATGCCATAATTCAAATACACCTTGAAGTTGGAAATATTTTCTTCTGTTCCCAGTTAGCAGTAGAATTAATTATAGTTTTTAAATGGTTTGTTTCAGCAAGTTATGGCGTATGGTTTAGTTATTTTTGTGACATGTACTTATCGTTTGTGAACATTATGAATGAATGAACGACAAAGTTGTATTTATCATATTCTTTGGTACCTCTTTGTAGACAAACTCACCACTTCATTCTTACTAATCTATCCTGTTTTTTCCTACATGGTCTGTTCTTAGGTATTTTTATGCTGCAAGAGAGTTTTACTTATAACTAAAATCTGGTTACTTTTCTTTAAGAAAATTTTAGTCTTTTTATAGTCTGGAAAATTTCTCTAATGTATATCTTTACATTGAGGATGATGACAGCATTGGTGTTGAAGATGACAATGAAGTGGAAGAAGGTGGGATAATAAGGGAGGAAGATGATAATAGAGAAATTGAAGATGCTCTGATTGATGCTATGGAAGGTGGGGATGCATTGAGAGAGTTGGAGGGAATAATAGGCTGTGATGATGATGTTCAGGACAATGCTGATGATGAATTGGGTGAAGGTCATGATCAGGAAACTGGTGTTGAGGTATAGTGATTGAGTGTAGAAGTAAAGCTGCCAGTGTAGGTCATCTCTAAAAAGATGCTTTTGTAGGTGCCAGATTTTACCTTGTGTAGTTGAATTTGCTGCTATGTCAAGGGATTCTGATAGTACACCAACATATTGTGTAAATAAATAGAGAAAATTCTTTGCTATTGGAAATAACTCCTAAAAATACCTTGAAATTGATTCCCCAGCCAGAAGTTTTTTACCATATTTAAAAAGTTTTTTAGTAGTAGTCTGATACAAACAGGGTTTATAATGTATTTTCTTTTATTTTTTACTACATGCTATTGAATATTGAAGATATATTTTTGAAGTGCTCTTCCATCTCTTCTCAGGCTCCTGATAGCAGTCCTGAGTCTCGAAGAGAATCTGAAACTGTGAGTAGTAAAAATTTAATCATTAGTTTAGCTGATTTTTAATTTAAATGTAATTACAGAGAATAGTGTATATTGAAGATGTTTTATCATTTTTAAAACCATAGAATAGAATACAAATATCTTTATTGCAGGTGATGTTGAGACTATTAAGTCCCCTCTTACATCTAACCCCTAAGCAATATGGATTATGAAGATAAGAATCTAGTTGAAAATGTTAATCTCTAATTGTCTAGTTACTCTATTTTATACTACTAAGAGAGAAACCAAATATGAGATGGGAAACTTTCGTAGAATGAAAATGTCCCTATTAGTTCCTGCTATTAGTTTACACAAGCAAGTAGAATCATGAATTTTAGTGTTGAATTTGTTTCATATTCGTATCATGTATTTGTAACATCAAAATTATAAATTTCTTCCTTACAAGATAATACAGTATTAAAATTTAGTCTGGAAATATATTTTTAGAAGTAAGAAGTTTGGTAAATTATAATAAATCAAAGTGATTTTTTATTACTTCTTTGAAGCTTTCTTGCAACAAAACTCAAAATACATGGCATGCTATTCTCAAACATTGGAGCTTATAACAACATAACTTGAAAAAAACATTTGCTTATAGATTTTTGGGATGTGACTTTAAATGATTCCACATTTTGAAATTGATGTATGAATAGAGAAACTTAAATTCTAAATATAGTTGCTGATGCCAATTCTAAATTTTTACATTAAAATGGTACATTCTAAAGATTTTTTTGGAGATACACAATCGTAAAACAATGACTCTGCATTATTAAAAGCCTTTTTGACTCATTTTATGTTTAACTGTAGTAATATAGTATTGGAATGGTGAATTGTCACTCATTTACCATATCTTAGTTTTTTTGTGCTATAGTCTCATGTAATCTTTTACATTTATCACATTAATCTTTGGTACTAGTTATCCAAAGGTTGTAATTTTGTGTAATTTAATTTGTATTAGAAAAGTGGTTTTAGAGCATTAGAAAAATTATATTTTGTTAAATTACATCTATGATCAAGTAAGTTTTCCACCTCTTTCCGAATGTTGGTTGAAATAATTTTATTTTAGTCATAGAAGTGAGTATTTTCTATTACATCAAAAGTAAACTCTGATCTTAAGTACAAACTTGAGTTGCAAATTAAATAAAATTCATACTTTGGGACATTTCTAGAGCTTGAGGTTAAAGATTTAGAAGCTTCTCAATAAATTGATAATATCTTTTTATTGTTATCACTCCATGGCATGTTGTAGTGCATTGAACAAGGGTGTTATTATGCAGAAGAGAGAGAGAGAGCGAGAGAGGAGAGAAAGGAGAATTAAGTTTGAGAAACAGACAAGAATGGAGGATGTTATTCAGTCTCTTTTTCATTTATTAAGTTGTTCCTTCATCCCTTCAGGTAATTTTACTCCATATCATTATCACTTTTATTTTACTGTTTAGATTATTTATTATGTACAGCATATACTTGCCTATGAAACACACCCACATATAAAACACAGCCAGGTTTTCGGGACTGTATTATTGATCTTTCACAATAAATACCGTGGAAAAATCTATATCTTCCTATTAGATATGGACCCTGCTTTGTAGTCTGACATTTTCTTATTGTAATTTCATTATTTAAAAAACAATGAAATGTAGTTTTATATTTTAATGAAGGAACAATAATTTCTCTATTCACTGCTGCCATGTTACTTCTGCAGTCTTTGTACTTGTGGGGCATTCTTTTCTCTCTAATTAGGGTTGAGTGGTTGGACATATCAGCACCTATCAAAATTTAGTGAAATTCGTAAGTTTCTGCACTTTCTCTATGCCCTTGAACCTTGGGCAAATAAAATTGAGGTAGGAGGAAAAGTGACCTTTGTAAATTAAGTTAAGGCAATTTTAAATATTGTATAAGTTGGATAGACAGGTTTTATTTCACTAATATAAATGTCAATAAGAATAAAAGCTGGGTAGGGCTGTGTTGGTTTCCAACATTCTTGAATCTACATATTTGGCTCCGTTCTGAAGGTAAATTTTTAAATGGAAAAGATTAATTTTTTTCACTGCATCTCATAGTACAAATTTTAAAATTATTACTACAGGATAATTCAGGATAGTTTTACATACTTTCAGCCACTCTATTTCATTTTTAGCACCTTTTGTGATGACAAATCAGATATGATGGCTGTAACCATTGTCGTTCTTGTTAAATAATTCTCTCAAACGGGAAGGCATTAATTGTGACCTAAGTGCTCACTATGTGTGGAAAGATTAGACAGTTATAACCCTTTCAGGTGAAGAAGATAAGTCTTAATGAACACTCTTGATCAAGACAACATTTAACTACTGTGCAGTAAAGATAAGTAGTTATTTGGCTTTATGGCTTCTCAAAGACAAAGTCTGAGGCTGAAGCAAGGTACCACATTTTGCCAAATACAAAGGCGAAAGCTGAAGTAATGTGCATCTCTACTATATACAGTAGTGATCACTACTTAGAAATTTTGCCTAAATAAATGAAAACCTTATCTTACTCTTACTTTGACTATTTCACTTCCTCATTGTTTGACAGCTTTGGATTGAGCACATGACAGTATAGTCTTTATGAGGAAAATTTCAGTACTGCTCCTTAGGATGCCCATTTTTAGGATTAAAATCCATATTTTGGATAGTTCACACATTAAAGACTGGATCTTATTTTTTTTAGAACTTACCCCAGTGTCCTGGTATATTTCCTGGTAAGCTGTTTTTTGCAGTCCACTATAAGTGATTTAATAACTATTAAATTCCGAAAATGCAATCTAAAACTGAAAATAAGCTAACTAAAACACTGAGGCCTTTGAGTTTAATACATTGAATACTGATGTAAACATGTGCTTAGATGAAGTGGCTACAATGTATCAATATAGGTGGCATATAAAGACAGAATGTAGTAAACACGAGTTATCTCGTGATCTGTCCATAACAGATGGCAGCAAAACATGAGTAAACTCGTGATCCATCCGCAATGTGTTAATAGTGTTGATGGTTCAGATCATTTCTTTGTAATGCTGTTGTCATAAGTTCACCAAACTTATAATTAACTTCTGAACTGTATTAAAACTTTGACCTCAAGTCTCAGCTTTTGAACATCAATACTTTATATTTAGTTTTAAAAATCATCATTAAAATTATTCACATTCCTCATAAACAAGTTAACAAGAAGCTAGATTGTGACTTGATAAATTTAGGGAAAGTACGTTTGCGGAAGAGGTAGTTGATATTATGCGACCCCCTTGCTACCTTGGGCAATCTGACAATGAGTGAAAAATAAGAGAAATAGATGCTAGGACTAGTCGTTTTAAGAATTCATTCTTCCCGTGAACGATATGCAATAACAACAGGTTAAAAAACAGTCAGAATCCTCTGTGTTTTCACCTCCTGCCACATGCCAAAAGGCGGCTTGCAGGGTATTTATGTAGATGTAAATGAACAAATATCTACCAGCATTAAAATAATCACAGTTGATAATTTTGTTTGCAACTTTTGTTTTGTTTACAGAACACTCCTACTGGGACTTCTGGAGCATCTGGAGGAGGAACTTCAACAACTGATGGACCTAGTAATGAGAACACATCAAGTAATGGAGCTAGTGCAACTAGAACACCATCTGCTACTACAGTTACAATTCCAAGTTCAAAAGGTCTGCCTGAAGGTTGGACTTTGCAAGTGGCTCCCAATGGCAGAGTATTCTTCATTGACCATAATGAAAGGTCTACTACATGGGTTGATCCTAGGACTGGGAGGGCAAGTCCTATGCCAGATTCCATACCACCAAACAGGCGAAGGGGAAGAAATCAGAGGCAGCAATCAGGAGAGGGTAGTGGAGCTGGTGGTGATGGAGATGATGATGGAACTGGAGCTGGAGCAGCAGAGGAGGATGATGGCCTAGGACCTCTTCCAGAGGGTTGGGAAGAGAGGATACATACTGATGGAAGAATTTTCTTCATTGATCACAGTAAGTATCTTGTTATTAGTTATTAATATTGAGGTTTTCTTGTTTTAAGATATGCATAGCACATCTAAGATGATGATGAACCCTTAGGTAGAGATAAACATTGTACAATTTCCTAATTATTAGTTTTTTTATCTGCGAAATGTTTTTAACTATATACTGCAAACTCCACTATTAGGCAGGATTTATTGGGCTAGTTCATGGTAGTTTATGATCCATAACATTTCTGGTTTTGCCATAAAGTGATTTCTTTATTTCTTCGATTCTTAAATTTTTGTTCTCATCATTTTCGGTTCAACAGGCATTCCTTTTTTTTCCAAAAATCCAACAAGCTACTAGGTGTTTTAAAGTTAGTCTCTGTGGCTAAGTTGCTGTGAATGGGTAGTGCAATATTATGCATGATTTTATATCAAATTGGGTTGCTTGTATATTATCGTTCTCTTCTTTTTTTATGTTATTTTGTTTAGACTGGTAGATTAAGTAAATCAATCCTTAGAAACTCAAGGTGCTTGTGTTTAAGCTTATGTATTTACACCTTGAATGTTTAAAGTTTAGTATATACAATTTGAGATTAATATTTCGTTAGTATAACATTTGGTATGATTTCTGATTTAATTTATCCTAAAATAAAAAAAGGTCAGGAATTATGAAAATATTCTCAGAATAATTATCTGATATGTAGAAATTGAATGATTATTGAAATCTTAGAATTGCAATCTTACAAAAATTTTTAAAAAATTAAGAGGTCAATGTGCTTGCTTAGATTTATTTGAATAACAAGGTAAAGTTTTAATATACATAGCTGAAATTATACTTTGTTCTCTTTTACTCTTTAATTCCGAATAATTTTGATTTATGATATCTGACTGGTTTCCCTTGTGGTAAAAATTCAATTTTATATTCTCTCTGGTAAGTTTTTATCATGGTATATTGTCAATCTCTTGATTTTCCTCACTATTAGAATTTCAGCAACTAGGGTAAACTAACCTAAGTTCATCTGTACGTTTCCACTGAAAGATTGTTTATTATGATGCTGTGTGATATAATATTATCATTAATTAGTTATACATGATATTGTTGGGAGGATCCGTTAATGTCGCAGGGGGCGAATAAGATTTTGTAACAGCCGGACTGCATTTGTATGTTGCCGGGGGCAAGGAACAAGACACGGAACAGCCCCTGCCACTCACCTTTTACGCTTCCCAAGCCACGACCCCCAAAAGTGCCAATGACCCCTTTTTCAGGCACCCACGCTTCGCCTTCTCGGAACCAATCCTTGGCCCTCGCCAGGGGTTGCATCAGAATTCCCCAACATCCCTTCTTTTCGAACCATCTTTTTGTCTTAACTTCCTTTCCTCGACCTTTCGCTGGACCTTCTTCTTGGACTCAAACCTTTTCCAAATTTGTTCCAACCCTTACCCTCTGTACTTTCTTCCGGTCACCGGACCAAACCCTTTCTAGATCTATCTCTGGACTCTTCCTGAACTCTTTCTACCCCTTCCCTTCCTTCCCCTGCATTTCCATCGTGACCTCGGACATCGACCTGCATCCCCCCGCCATTTTCGGTTACAAACATCGTGTATATAAGGGAAGTCCTCGGGCAAGGAATGAGGGTCGTAGGGGTGATTGTGAGCAAGTCGATTGGTGTTTGTCGAACATTGGGTCAGAAAGTCATCGGTCGTCAGTAGGTCGGTCGGTCTGAGTGTCTCCACCTAAGGGTGTGGACGCAGGACTGATGAGTGTCTGCGCCACCATCCGCGATGGGCTGGGTCCTACCAAAGTCTCCTCCAAGTGAGTAACTGACTGTGTTTTCATTATTTTGTACTGCTGTCAAAAGAGAATAAAACTCTCAAGCATGATTCACCATCTCAATCAATCTCGGCCGACCTGAGGATCGAACCCCGCGAACTTACGTCGCACACGACCGCTCGCGCGTCACGACAATATCATTATTTAGTTTTTTGCATTATTTAATATTTGTTTCATAATTTCCATTTTTAATAGTTTCCTCCTGCCAGTCAGAGTTAGCACTTTCAATGCGATTCTTTTATGTTTTTTAATTTGCTATTAAAAAGAAAGTTCTTACTGTTATGGAAAAAACTAATTGTTTTGCTTGTGATCAGATACCCGCACCACTCAATGGGAAGATCCAAGGCTGTCAAATCCTCAAATAGCTGGACCAGTAAGTTGATTGGATTTTGGCTGTAATTTGGATGACTCTTCATATCTCTGAGTTTATTGAAAATTTTCTGCCTTTTTTCAGGCTGTTCCATATTCCCGGGACTACAAAAGGAAGTATGAGTATTTGAAGTCTCAACTCAGGAAACCTGTGAGTACTTAGACATCATTCATGTATACTGCTGCATGTTCATCTGTAGGATGATGTTGAAATTTTTGCCTAATGCTATAAAATATACCTTGTGAACTATTTTGATAAAATATTTAATGCTTACACTTAAGTGTAAGCCTAAGTTAATCAATTTATTTAGCATTCTTTAGAATTATCAAATTTTCCATCATATTACTTGTGTGGTTTTATAAGATTTATTCATTGTTTAGTAGAAATGAGAATTTCATGTTTAATTAATATCATGATATTCTGTTTCAGAACAATGTACCCAATAAATTTGAAATAAAAGTTAGGCGAGCTTCAATTTTAGAAGACTCTTATAGAATAATTAGCACAGTCAATCGTATGGACTTACTGAAAACCAAGTTATGGATTGAATTTGAAGGTGAAGTTGGGCTTGATTATGGAGGCTTAGCTAGGGAATGGTTCTTTTTGTTATCCAAAGAAATGTTTAATCCATATTATGGCCTTTTTGAATACTCAGCTATGTAAGTATACTTTATAAACTTAGTTTACCCAAGAATTAATTATCTAATTTCCCTACGGTTTTATCACTAACATTGGTTGTACTTTCTCAGGGATAATTACACATTGCAAATAAATCCATTTTCTGGTCTTTGTAATGAAGAACACTTAAGCTACTTTAAATTCATTGGAAGAATTGCTGGGATGGCAGTGTATCATGGGAAATTACTTGATGGTGAGTTTCCATAACAATCTAAATATTATCTACAATTTTTGCTGTTCAGATAGTACATAGGTAACAAACTAACTGATACCCCCTTGACTGCTTATAGTGATGGTATCAGGTGCTTTAAACTACTGAAGTATGCTGTAAACTTATTTAACAATTCATTTTATAAAACAAAAATAAATGTCAACAAGGATGCAAATCTACAGTCTAGCAAATCCAGTGTATTTGTTGTAGAATTTGGTAAAAATAAATTAATGGGATACAAAGTGGGATTGTAAAAAAATATCAGGTGATAAGGTTCATAGGTTGCTTCAAAATTGAGATGATTATCAATATCATTCTCGTCTAATTTTTAATTATTTTTTGCATTTCCATTCTCCTTATTTCTTTCACTATTTTGAAGAGGGAAACACTATTTTTTTTTTAAATAGAACTATATTCTCATCTATTTGTATAGTGAGGTAATTTGTCCAACGTTTTTAATTACAAAGTATTCTTTTTCTTACCCATGAAGTGCATTTATTTACAGTGGTCCTGTAGCAATAATTAATTTTTTGTGAAATTCTAAGTTTTGGTGGAATTTTGTGGTAAATGCTCTCTTAAAATCAAAACAGCCTTTTGTGTGCTCCCTGAAATTGATGGGTGTGATATTGTACAAGATCTTAGTCTCTTATATTGTTAATTTTATGATTTTATCATATGTATTGTATCATATTTCTTTATTATTGCTATAATTTATTATCTTACACAATGAGTTATCGTACTTGTAAAGTTAAAATGATAGCTGTCAGATCTTTCTTCACCTCATTCAGATAGGAGGGAATTAAGATAGTTGCTTGGGAAGTGTCACTAATGAATAACTTGCTTCAAATGCTTGCCTACTTACATTATTTGTGCATCAAAAATTTGGTAATCTTGTAAGAAAATGTTATTACATGACGTAACCCAATCATAGTCTTCTTAGTTGTATTTCTTATATGAATGAGTAATTGAGTATGCTATTTATGCTAAAGAAAGAACTCCAAAGAGCCATCAAAATTCAAAAGTATATATAAAGATAGAAATCTGATATTTGCTTGTTTATTGGAGTTCTTTCTTTTGGATGATTACCCTGTGTGACCTGTATTTGGATATGAGTATACATTCTAAGAATTAAGAATGAAAATTCAATAAAATTTGCTTTTCTTTTGTGACCTTCAATATAATCTCCAGAAAAACCAATCTTTTGATCTAAACTTAAAGTAAACTTAAATGATATATGTAGTAAATGTATGACAAATATTGTGCCCATCTAATTCTTTCAATGCAAATTGCCTTTAAAGCCACTTTGTTATACTACCTTCACTCAATTTTCTTGGAGTAAATGAAGGAAATTTTGCTCAAGTATAAGCAAAGTTTTTGTATTTACTTTTCTTGATTCTCTAAACTCCACTAAAGGAAGTCAATGAAAAATCATGGTGATAGTTATTACTTTGATCTCAGCTTACTCTCTTAAGTCCACAGTTTTTTAGACCCCTCTAACTGGTAAAATTTTGTGGAAACCTGCAGTCTTGGATTCCTGCATTTGAGATCTTATCATATTTCTCTTTGAAGGAATAACTTTCAACTCATCATATCTCATATGAAATAAATCAGTGTTAATCATTTAAGCAAAAATAAATTTAAAAATGTTTCTAAAATAAAATTTCAACCCGTTTTCTCAGCTTTCTTTATAAGGCCATTCTACAAAATGATGCTAGGAAAGCCAATTGATTTAAGAGACATGGAGAGTGTTGACTCAGAATATTACAATTCTTTATTATGGATAAAGGAAAATGACCCATCTGAGTTAGAGTTGACATTCTGCATTGATGAGGAAAGTTTTGGTCACACATCACAGCGTGAGTTGAAAGCAAATGGCGCAAACATACCTTTAACAAATGAAAATAAGGATGAGTACATCAGGTAAGTGAAAGTTAATCAGTGTCCCTTTATCTCAATTTCTATCAGAATTTGTTTTTGAAGAGTATTGTTGTGTGAAAACAATCCCTGATCTTTTTTAGCTTGGTGATTCAGTGGCGTTTTGTCTCAAGAGTTCAAGAGCAGATGAATGCATTTTTGGATGGATTTAGTGGTCTGGTTCCTCTTGCCTTAGTCAAGATCTTTGATGAAAATGAATTAGAACTTCTTATGTGTGGTATACAAAACATCGATGTTAGAGATTGGAAGCAGAACACTTTGTATAAAGGAGAATATCATCCAAATCATATTGTAATCCAGTGGTTTTGGAGGGTAAATTTCTTATCACTACTAATTCTGAGGTTTATTTTTATTTCAGTTTTAAATTATATTGATCATTAGAGAAAGAAAAGTCCAGTTTTAACCTAGATTTTAGAGTATTGAGATAAAGTTTTTGAAATACTTGGCAACCTTTGCTACCATTGTATCCTTATTTGTGATTTTAGGTTCTTTCTGGACCATCAATCAATCAATTGGAAATCAATTATTTTGCATGATTCTAGGAGTTTTTTGAAATATTCTATGATGAAAATGTTGCAAAGGATCAGAAAATTCTGTGCTAAAGTATGTTTTTGTTGATTATATTTTACTATTTGAATCTTTTTTCTTTACTTTCTGCTCAGGTGGTCTTATCTTTCAATAATGAGATGAGGGCACGGCTTCTACAGTTTGTTACTGGAACATCACGCGTTCCTATGAATGGTTTTAAGGAGCTTTATGGAAGCAATGGGCCTCAACTCTTTACAATAGAGCGCTGGGGAACACCTGATAACTACCCAAGGGCTCATACATGGTGAGTAATAGGAGTAGATAATGATGAGGTTTACTGTCAAACCTAGATAAAAACTCACTACTTATGATGCTATGTTTCTATTATGCGCTTTTCAATAGGTCCCTTGAACTTTCATACATTATCAACACAATCTTCCTCACATGTCTTCCCACCTCTCATTGCGGTTTCCTTTACATTTGCACATTTGACTAATTGTGCAAGCACAAATGATACATTCATAAGTTTTAGAACTACCAATCACATTATTCTTTCTCTTAAGCTTCCATGTTGGTGGTAAGCAAATAGTAACTAAAATAATGGAACCATCCACATTAACGTACACTATTTTTGGTGATTATGAGTGAAATTTTGATGCTTCTTGAGACTTAATGAGACTTAATATTTCATTCTGCTAGTAATTCAATTCAAATGAGCAGTGAATTACAACATATTCTATCGACCTTATTAATGACCTAGCAACTCTTAGATTTAGACGATTTTTGAATTGTTTGACATTGAATTAATTAGGTTATACTTTTTATTGCTGAAATTGTAATTTGTCATTTTGTCTTTCCTGTGATTGGTTATAAAATATCTCTAGTTCTTTCTTGTCTTATTTTTTAAAGTTGGCAAGATAATTTTCTAAATACCTCTCAATGGTAGTAGCTGTAAAGTAGCAATATATTTATGGTAGAAAGAAGCCATAAACTATTGACTTTGACATATTAGTACCAGCTCATGCTATCTCTAAGTCTGATTGATGCTGATTAGCATGTGGCAGCTGGTATATTAGCCATTGGTGCTTTTCTTCAATCCTATCACATATTGTTCATATCAAAAATTAGTTTTTAATGACTTGTCCCACTATCTATTTCCCTGCTTTTTATAGCATTATCTGATTTTCCAGTATCCATTCCAATGGGACTAATCATCTCTATCATGACCTCTGAAATTTATTTTTAATATGCAAAACAAATTTATGCTTATTCTTGATCTTCTTTTTTCTAATGATTCCTGGTCCCCATCTCACACAAAGGAAATGTTCGATTATAGATCTCTTTTGTTTCCTTTAGTTGTCTTTCATCTACATTTGCTGATTGTTGCTGGATTTATTTTACTTATGGTTTATTAATTTGGCAAAGAACTTAAAAAAAGATTACATGTGCCCTTCATGAGAGGGTATTTTTATTTATTTGGAGAAATTTGTATACACATTATTTTACTTAGGAGTGTCAAAATATTCATTATATGATCATTCTAACTTTGAAAAAGTTAACTGACTGGTTTTAATTGCTGCTAGCATATTTCCTGGTAAATATTATACGAGTTGTGTATGGATTATTTCTTTTATGAGAAGCAACCACATTTTGTTCTGCATTCACTTGAAACTGTTAATTTTTGCTGAAAAGATAGTTACTCCTTGAAATATAAAACCTTTTTGCAAAAATTGCCAAATTGTGATAGCTGTGCTGAATATTTGCTAAGATATGTTACAATTTGTCAACAGTGTGTATGTTTTCATTTTCAGCTTTAACAGGATAGATCTTCCTCCATATGAAAGCTACCAGCAGCTGAGAGAGAAGTTGATCAAAGCAATTGAAGGGTCGCAAGGTTTTGCTGGTGTTGATTAATTTTGTGATATGAAAAATGGTCTACAGATTTGTAAAATATTGTAAATATTTCTATATTATTTGTTAATTTTATGATTTTATCATATGTATTGTATCATATTTCTTTATTATTGCTATAATTTATTATCTTACACAATGAGTTATCGTACTTGTAAAGTTAAAATGATAGCTGTCAGATCTTTCTTCACCTCATTCAGATAGGAGGGAATTAAGATAGTTGCTTGGGAAGTGTCACTAATGAATAACTTGCTTCAAATGCTTGCCTACTTACATTATTTGTGCATCAAAAATTTGGTAATCTTGTAAGAAAATGTTATTACATGACGTAACCCAATCATAGTCTTCTTAGTTGTATTTCTTATATGAATGAGTAATTGAGTATGCTATTTATGCTAAAGAAAGAACTCCAAAGAGCCATCAAAATTCAAAAGTATATATAAAGATAGAAATCTGATATTTGCTTGTTTATTGGAGTTCTTTCTTTTGGATGATTACCCTGTGTGACCTGTATTTGGATATGAGTATACATTCTAAGAATTAAGAATGAAAATTCAATAAAATTTGCTTTTCTTTTGTGACCTTCAATATAATCTCCAGNAACTAAGACAAACACTGTGATTGGTTGAAAAATACCGAGCCTCTTATTGGAGAATTATTTAGGAATTACTCAGTTTGGTGATAGCCTTCCATTTGAGACGTCTTTTTCACTCGACCGCAGTCATCTTATACATTGTAAGATATTTTGTTTAATTGATGCATAGTTTCTTTATCTTTTAAACCAGTCTTATTCAGTATCAGAAAAGGTTATCGATATTAAGGTTAATGCCTCATATCTCTTGGGTTATGACTTAAATCTAAGATGTCTTCGGGATAGTTGATTCCACGATATGGTCAGAATTCACATATTTTCAGCCAACATTTTTGAATTTTGTAATTTACTTGAAAACTCATTTTATATTTCTCGTGATAATTTATAGGGTGAGGATTTTCGATTACGCCGTGACAAGGGAATGAAGCCTAGCACACTGGATTCTCTACCTTCAATCAGCAGTGACTCAACCTGTCCTAGCCAGGCACCCTTTAAAGACTGCTTTATTGGTAAATATCAATACTAACTTTGTAAAATTTTTTCAACATTTTGTTGCATATATTCTTTAGATATATTTTGTTAAGATATATTTGGTTTTATCATTTACCGAATTTTACCAATATATACATGATTGTGAGACTGTGGATAAAGGAATCACTTTGTTTGCAAAAATGGGACCAGGGCCTTGTTTTGTTATTTCTATTCTTCCATTTCCCTGATGGCATTCTATTCTTAAATCCATTTTAATTTGGTTTGATCATGGTTGTAAGATGATTATATTTTGTTGTGGTTTGTCTTAATTGTGTAGGAATCATCTCTTTCATAAAGATGGAACTTGAGAAATTTGTGAACCTGGTGATGTAATGGTTAAACGTTGTAAGCCCTCTCAGTGCTTGTTGAGTGGAGCAGTGTTTGCTGAGAATTAGGTTTGCTGTAAATATATCATGTGACCATTTGAAGCCATGAAGAATGTTGCCGTCCTGGATGTGAATTTGAATTGATTGTTAAAGTTTATGCACCTTAAAGCATTTCAAGATCCATTCCTATCAAAAAGTAAAAGTATTTTCTTTTACAATGACATTTAAACTTCTAGGCCTTTTGTGCCTTTAGATCATTATTCATTATTCTTGATCTTCCCATTTGGTGCAAATACCCTCTACAAAAAGCAGAATAGTTTGGAGACTCATCTCTAATGTTTCTAATTATCAGCTTCATTTAGATTTGCAGTTATGCTGTAACTGATGAGAATGTGCTTGTGTAATTGTTTTGTGTGAGTAAGAGACTTGGTTGTGTGGTGCTATGAGCAGATAAAATTTTTACATGATTCTCATTAACTAATGTCTGGAGAGGTTCTGTTGATTTGTTACTATAATCATTATGGATGAGTGAATGTTGTTATAAAGTAGAGCCATTCCAGCCCACCCCTAATGTTTTGATTTAGTCAAGATAACAGTAACTCTTTGATAAATAAATTAAAATGTGAATAAATTGCAATATTTATGACTGAATATAAAAATCATTCCTTGTTGTTACAGGAGACAATTTATAATTTTTTAGGCCAAGTTACTCAGTTGCTTCATTAGTTATTATAGCAAAATGCATAGTAGAATTCTTTATAAGGATCATGAGTGTTATTGAGATTTTAGGTAAGAAAGGCTACTGTGACTACTTCTAAGGTGGAAAGGATTGTATTTCATATGCAGTCTCATTTCTTATAGTCAGGGTAGTTTTATTGAATTTTACAATTTTGGCCAAAGTGCCAGCACTATCAAATGTATGAAAATATATATTGTGGTTTTCAGGGAAAAGATCATTAAACCCCTAAGGCTGTTTTGGTTATTCAGATATTCATAATTGATAGCCTTTTATATTTCATGGGAATGGCATAAATGAGTTAGTAGTGAAATTGATTAATGTGCCTTAGCACTGCTACTGCAATAAGTTTATTTATCTATTCATCCTATTTTAGAATACTTTGTCGCCAAAATATTTCATCCGAATGAACCATATTCCTGTATAGTGGTTATTTTATGATCTACATAATAACCACTATTGCCATCAGTTAAGTCAATTCTGTAGTGATGATTTTAAGATTGTGTAATGTTGATTAACATTTAAAAATAAGGATTTATCTACTGTTCAGTGATAGTTATCTTTCATTTGTGTATGTTCCAATGGTTGACTTTATACCTAAAAGTAAACAATATGAAATAAAAATATTTTATACAGTACATGAAAATGTAAAAATACAAAGAATTTCATGTTTTATTTATTAACCATTAATTTCTCAAAGTTTTTCAAGTAGAACNTGTAAGATAAGGTATTTATACACTGTACACTTGAAAGGGAAAGTAGTATATCTTCTGCTATATATGGCAGAAATGTAAAATGGGAATACGATGAGAGCCTAGATCACATTTCTTGTATTCAATAATTATTATGACCTGTAATATTTTTTCATCAGTACAAGAATTATTCAGAAGCTCTTTTGTAATTTTCAATTGATTTGATAAAGAATTCAGTGAATTTAGATACTTGCAAATCTCTTTCAATACAACATCTTAAAGAACAAAGTTCATGCATTTTTGCTCCTAAATAAATGAGGGAGAAGATTACTGACATTTTAGTTTGATTTATCATGATAGATCAAATCTATCAAGTAGAATTTTCTCATGGATTATAGGCCTTCATTTTTTAATGATATTTCAATTTTTGTGAATTCTGATTCTGTAATTCTTATAAAGAATTAAGACATCAAAGCTAGAGAGAAAGCAAAATACAGCAAATGGCTAAAGCAAAAATAATGGTATTTAATTGCTTGCTTATCCTTGTATTTGCTGTGATAATTATTTAATTAATGTTAAGTTTAATTACATTTTATTATAATTGTTTATTTCAGAATTAACTACTCGACAATTTAGATATCTATATCTCTCTAAGTGTAGTTTTGATCAACAATTTTTTCGGTATTTGGTATAGGTGGCAGCAAAAAAAAGTTACTTCAATGTGGATGACATGTGATTAAGGATTCATGAGATTGGAGTTCTGCAAGCCATAGCAACACTGTAAAACTGACCTTTGCTGACCTCGATGCTTGGTTGAGTTCAAAGCACCATAGAGCCATACCCTTTGATGCTGCCGAGGCTTTTCTTGTTTCAGTCCTGTATGTAAATTAAGAGTTCCAATGAAGGGTGCCCAAACCTAAAGGTTAGAAGGACATTGATGGTAAATTGCATAAGAGTTGCTCGTATTTGGTATAAAAGATAGGAACCGTAATAATGCAACCTTTTTATACAAAACAGTTTGACTGAAGTCTCAATTAAGTATCCTCGCCATCCATGTCTGAGGTGATAGCCTCAACCATTTACATGACCTTGTTTATGATGTAGATTTTCCATGTGAAAATGAAAGAGTTTAAATAGAACCAGAACATCTTCTGCGATCTTTTGAGATGCATTTCCACCGCAGGTGTGAGGAGGTTTTTGGTTACATGGGCCTCTTTGGTTAGCGCAAGGGTGGCCATTCAATTAGTCTTTTTCTAAGCAAAGAATAAAAATTATCTTTGAAATTTTGGTTCTTCTCAATCTATGAAAGAGGAAGCTCGATTTTGCTGGATTTTTCTAACTGAAGGTCGAATATGATTATTAATACATAAAACCTACTTATATTTTTCTTGTATTATAAAACAAAATATCTGCAATACAATACATACCTCTTTATTAAACGAAATTAGGAGCATAGATTCCCATCTTCCTTATTCTTCTCCTCAAAATTCGTAGCTTTTATAGTGTTAATTTTGCCCTCTCTCTCTCTTTGCTTATCTTCAAATTTGAACTGTTTTTATGTTGCATTGGATTCAATAAGATAGTATTGGAGTTAAGGAAGCGAGCCGATGAAAAAAAAAAATTGTGAAAATTCTTTCCCTTCAGTGTGTATATTGTGTGATTAAATACATGTGATACTTTGCGATTAGTTAATTTAATACATCCGCTTTAGGTGGCTAAGATCTAGAAGTATCTTTTGATAGATAAAAATTATCGTTTTATGTGTATATTTTGTTTTTTCTCGTTTTTTTTAACCCCCCTCTTGTGCTCTAGTATGGGTCATCCTACAACGCGGGGATTTTCTTCAGCAGCCTTCACTTGTGAAGATTTGTTCCCACAAACTAAACGTCGTGGTAGTAGTATTCTTAAAAGTGATTCGACTTCTAAGGTCATTTCGTATGTAGGACCCCACCGCGAATCGAACCGGGGACCGCTTTCACCGTAATCGAACGCGTTGCCCACTCCGTTATCCCCCGAATGTCTTTCTTTGGTTCATTATTAGAGTGATATGATATCAGGTTTCATACTTATTATACCCAATATCCAGATATTGTTAGCCAGTATGTCATATAATTTTAACAGTCAATGAAGCAGCTAATTTCAAACACCCTGTTATAAGAACCTTGTGCGGAATGCATAATATTGAAATCGAACCATAAGAAAATACGAGTAAATTCTCAAAGAATTTAGTTAGTTAATGACACCATAGAAATTCGTTTTTTGCCATACGTTTATGTAAAATACTAAATTCCTGAAGGGAGATAGTGAAAGTATTCGCTAAATTTAAGAAGGAAGTCTTTCTTGAAATAAAAAATATCGAAGTACCCTTTAAAGACTGCTTTATTGGTAAATATCAATACTACCTATCATTGTCATGCATTAACCTTGCCGTGGCTTTAAAAAACTACGATCATGGAAAAAATCATTCCAAAACACTTCGTATTTTAGAAAATTTATTTAAACATGATCGGTTTCGACCAAAACACTTACACTTAGTTACACTTTATCCAGAAAAAAATTCTGGACTCATATCTGAGGATGAATATCTCGGTCGAAACCGTTCGTGTTTAAATAACTTTGCGGAGAATACGAAGTAGGTTTCGAAATACGAATACGAAAATTGTTTTTAGGTGGCGTTCCACAGTGTTAGGCCAGAGCACCTGGAGTATTTATTATCATGGAAATCACTCAATGATATCGTAATTTTTCTTTCGACAGTGTGTTTTCCATTGAAACCTAAGGAAGGACTCAGAATGAATTAGTTAGTTGGGAGGTAAGTACAATTTACTGCTTTCTTGAAGGAGATAAGTATTTCTTGAAGAAATGCGTTGGACAAATATTTTTAACTCAATTATGCTACATGACAAAGGTAAGGAAAAAGCATTTTATAAGTTGTATAAATATTAAACGTATTAATTTTGTAAGATAAGGTATTTATACACTGTACACTTGAAAGGGAAAGTAGTATATCTTCTGCTATATATGGCAGAAATGTAAAATGGGAATACGATGAGAGCCATTCAAAGAGATCAATGTCCTGCCAATCAAATGATCATCAGTTGATCTTTGCACTCAATATCAAACGCTATCTTATCTAGCTATCTTTTTAAATTTATCTGTGGACATCTTTGTTGTATGGGACTCGATTAACCAAATTATTCGTTAAAATATTTCATGTACCTTGATTTATAAATTATCCTGCATTTTAGACAGTCTGTCCAATAGGAAACGTAACTGATGAGAAATAAAATATAAGAAAATATTATTATATAAGGATGCTGTTTCTCTTTGTGAGTCAATACTGTTGTATTGTACTGGAAGCTGTTGTAAAATATTTTGAAGCACTCCGTAGACTCATTCTTTGGAATAGCCTTGAGAATCTCGGCCGGTTCTTAATGTCTAAAATGGCGTCGAAACGCCTTTCTTTTATTGAAAATTTAAATTTAGGGAAATAACCAGAGGTCACAAGGAGCGAAATCAGGTGGGTATGGTGGTTGATCAACAGCGTTATCTTTTTTCGGCCAGGATTTCGGGCACAATCTTGCATTTAAAACACTAAACTCACTATTCACTGTTTGCCCCTGTTGTGTGAATTTCTTATGGCTGATTCCTTTGTAATCAAAGAATAAGTAGCGTCTTGATTCGGCTCTTTTGCATGCGAACCTTTTATTTCGATTCAGACCCTTTCATTTCGAACTCTTTAGATTAGTAAGTAGCTCATTCTGAACATACTGTCACATCACGTGCTACAATGCTTGATAATAAGTATCCGTATCTGAAGCTTTGTAAATCTCTGCAGTGCTCGACTCGGCAATCATTTTGATCGTCCATCGTCCTCGCTTTGTATCGCAGTGTGTGCGACACAAAGCGAAGACAGACCTGTTCGTCCAGATTTTCAGTTAAAATCAGATAGAGAGTGGATTTAAGATTTTCTGTGAGATTATCGATTAGCCTGGTAGACGTAAAATGAAAATTTCGAAGAATTTCTGCCATTTTCTGAAAACTCTCTTCAATGCAAACTTTCAATGATGATTCTGGCCGTGAATCATCATCAGTACTTTCTCTACCACCACAAATTGCATACGACTTAAAAACGTTCTTTCGACTCATTTCTTCAATGCTATAAATAGTGGAACTTTTATACATGTCTAAATATATCGATTGTTTTGTTGTTTTTTTGACCTTGACATACTGTATATGACGAAAAGGAGAAAAATCATAAATACGTAACACTAAAATAGCAGCGGGCACTAAAGAATCTCGGCTCTGCAAAGATAATAGTCGATAAGAGACAAAAAAAAACAGCCCATGAGCGAATTACATTGCTCAACTTTGGCCGCATCTTCAGTTTGCAAGCACTGTTAGTTACCCTGTCAGGTGTTGTATACGAGAATTAGAAAAGTTACAGCGAAGGGATACGTAAGTTAAATATTGCTACGACAGATCAGAAGGTGTTACCCAGAATTCAAGTTAAAAATGTTTCATTTCGTTCCATCAATGTTCTTCTTAAATTAGGTTCTTGTTTTTTTAAACCTCTGCATCTGGCACCCTTCATTGTACCATTTCATTTTCACATAGTTATCATACTCTAATGTACAATTTCTAAAAAAGTTTCCAAATATGAAACAAAATTTAATGATTAATTGTCATTTATTTGCTATTTTGATTAAAAAAATCAATATTTTTAGAGATGAGATATAAAATGTAGGCCTCTCGAAATGAACCGACTGTAATGACCGTATCGTTGAAAAAAAAACTTATTACTTCTATAGTCTTTACAATGGGTTGGAACCGGGAAACTCTACAGAGACTTAACCATTACACCGCCACGCAAGAATAGTGGAGATCATAGACTTCCTCGAATAGGTTCAGGTCAGAACTAAGACAAACACTGTGATTGGTTGAAAAATACCGAGCCTCTTATTGGAGAATTATTTAGGAATTACTCAGTTTGGTGATAGCCTTCCATTTGAGACGTCTTTTTCACTCGACCGCAGTCATCTTATACATTGTAAGATATTTTGTTTAATTGATGCATAGTTTCTTTATCTTTTAAACCAGTCTTATTCAGTATCAGAAAAGGTTATCGATATTAAGGTTAATGCCTCATATCTCTTGGGTTATGACTTAAATCTAAGATGTCTTCGGGATAGTTGATTCCACGATATGGTCAGAATTCACATATTTTCAGCCAACATTTTTGAATTTTGTAATTTACTTGAAAACTCATTTTATATTTCTCGTGATAATTTATAGGGTGAGGATTTTCGATTACGCCGTGACAAGGGAATGAAGCCTAGCACACTGGATTCTCTACCTTCAATCAGCAGTGACTCAACCTGTCCGAGGCCGGCTGTCTCAGCTCTTCTCATTTTCTACGTAATGACAACGTTAAGTAGTCTCCCAAACCTGTGGATGGATGATAAAAATCTGGTTAGTGCCTACTTAGAAGTGATTCAGTAATACCTGAAGATTGCTTTGCATTCTTAAAATTGTTTATGGAATGGTTATTTACTACTTTTTCTATTTAAATCGAAGTTTAATTTGAAGGATCTTAGTCTTTTCAGTTACTATCAACGCATTATTTTCGCATGCAGTAGAGTATCGTATATACGGTTAATGACGGTATTATGCTGAATTTCAGCAAACATTTAGCACTAAAAATAGCTGTTAATCCAAAGTAATGGAAATCCTACTCAACGTATATCTTTTGACTAAGACCTGGATTAATTAAGTTCGGGGGGGGGGCTCATTTCATACCTGAAATATCTCCTATAATCAAGAAATTGACGTTCCTGATACATTAAATGCATCCTCATACATCAGCTACTGTAAGATAATGATTAATGATCTGTATTAAGTTTCAAGAAGAACGTATATTGATGTAATTCGTGCTAAGAGAGATACATCCTTCATCAATAACAATCCCTCATTTTATAATATCGTATTTCATCAAGTTCTTAAATACATTTTGTTCAATTCTATCGAGATGATACTTCTCTTATAGGACTAAAGTTAAACGGAATAAAGTTTACAGCTATAATTCTTAGGAGCTGCTTAATATTTCCTATATATTTTTTTCAGATATACTGATTTTTTTCCCGAATCCGGCGTGGAAGGGGCCCAACCAACAAGGGAAACTTATAATTTGCCAAACCGAAAAAAAAAGGAAGGGGAAAAAACTGGTGCAACCAATATCATTTATTAAAATTTACTTACCACCTAGTCAGGGGAGGCTGGAAAAGTAGGGTAGGCTCCCGGTTAGCCCAACGGGTACTGCCTCTGCTCCCAACGGTAGTGCGTATGTGTAAAAAGATCTCAGCCCTCGAAGCACTTTTTAAATACTCCAACACAACATTGGGGACAAGCAGACATTTGCACCCGGGCCTCCTTCGGTAGATGGTCAGCACTGTGAGCGAATTACTATTTTTATAGTCTTTTTGTTTTTAGTATTTCTTCCTTAACGTAAGTAACGATTCAGCTTTTCCACATTTACGTCTATATGTCTATACGTATAATGTAACAGGCCTCTATGAAAGGAAAGAAAGTTGGAACACGGCTGTTAATGAATTAGAGGTTTAAAGACACTCCGTAAGCCGTATGTCGGCAGGCGGAACTCGCGTTTAGCGACAAACGGGAAATTCTGGGATTTCCCAGGAAATTTCTGTGAAATTCTGGGATTTCCCAAAAATCGGTAATCTGGTGCTTCCCGTTTGTCTCTAAACGCGAGTTCCACCTGCCGACATTCGGCTTACCGAGCGTTTTAAACCTCTAAGGCTTCTCTGATATTTTCGGTACGAGTTTTGCCTATATATCTGCGTATTACTTATTAAATAATGTCTTCCCTTAAATTTACCTAAAACTTTTACACTTTATGTGCATTAAATGGCCGATTTTTAACAAGAAACATCTCTAATTTTTAACGGTAAGCCTTTTCTAGCACCTATTCCATCTATTCTAGTCGTAATAATAACAGCAAAAGACTGTTACATGTTAAATGTAAAATGAAAGTTAATGTTTGATGAATTATAGCTCCCTCACATTAAATACTGTTCTTACGCATCTTAGCTTTAATTTATTACACTTCGTAATTCTGTTTACTTTAATAATCGTAAATTCCATTGTTTTGCTTGTATTACCTTTTCAACGCAAAATTGCGAAAATCTCTTTCGATTAATTGTAACAAGAGCGGAAGATACAAAGAGATTTTGGTGTCAGCCACACAGCATTTATTTATCGGCCTTTCTTATAGTAAGGAGAGTAACTGCCTGGCCTGGTAAAAGATATGCGACTGGTGTTCGTATGGAAAAACCCTGACTAGACCCGGGCTTGTTCCGGTTAGGTCGTCAACGGAGGCGAGCAAAGCGCAGGGACACTCACGATTAAGGGACTTCATGCGTATATTTTCCTTTAATCTGGCTAGAAAAAGACAGAAAACGTGATTGTCATTAAGTAGATTTACATTTAAGCCCTCTAAGAGTATAGAGCAGGGTGATGAAGCTTCAAATTTCATGAGAAAAACAGCAACTGAAACCACTAGGCGCTTTAGTTTCGTATGGTCTTAATTGAAATAAATAAACATCTAAGTTGAAGGAGAAAATTAATTTATCCGCTGAGCGAAATAAATGGGAATATTTTCCATTCAATCAACAATAGGCGTCACAAGTTAGAATGTCAATCGTGACGATTTAAACGTTTGTATTCGTCCCAGGAAGTGACTAAAAGTCCGCATGTGGCATTAAGGTCTCAGATTCCAACTTTTAAAGTGACGAGACCTGAACCCGTTAGACTATTTTCACTTCTCGTTTATTTTTTTGGATTTTCCTGTGTAAGACTTAAAGAAATGGTGGATCGATGTTATCAGCTTGTAGAATCAACGGATTTCTGACGAAGTTACTGCTTTCAGGGTGGCGTTAGAATGAAGGGGAAAATTTCCTAAATAACGGGCCCAAATAATGGAAATAATTTAATTCCCATTATTATGGCATTTCACGAGTTGACGCCTTCGCATGCTTAGTTTTAAAATCTATTGCCTTGGTTGTTAGCATGATTTCCAGATGTTTGACTAATTGTACGTCCTAGTCATTCAATCGTTAAAAGAATAAAGCATCTTTTGGAGTAATTTCATTGATACTTACCTTTTTTTGATTAACCTGTGCCTGCTTCAATATCATTTTCATTTGACTTTTTACGTAGGATGAAGAAAAGTGTATCTTTCAGTCACTCCGTAATGAATGCCATGCCATTTATGCTACACTACTTAATAAACGCCCCCGTCAAGCATGACGGGACTTAATTTAGTTTAAAAATATATCTATTATCGTATATATCTGCTCCTCCTAAGCACAAAAAAATTTTTGACGCTTTCCCGGTGGAATGTATGTTGAAGATAGTCTTCTCGGGCTGCTAACCGGGTGGCTTCTCGGTGGAATGCCGACGTTTTGGCCGCTATCACTGCGTCCATCCTCAGGGTTGAGTGCCTATCGCCGTTTCTTGGTCTCACTTATATCGGGGGAGACCCCATGGCTCCTTTCACCTGATTGGTAGTTGGCCCATGGTGGCGTTCCTACCTTATTTATCGGATAATGGGTTTCCATGCTGGTGGAAGTTGGAAACCGTCGTCTCGGTTGAAATTATTTGTTGCTAGTTTAATTTCAATTGACTCTTTGGTGATTCTATCCCAAAATTTATCTGTTTGGGCCAGAATTTTGGATTTCTCGAATTTTATGCTGTGGCCGTTTTCGATGCAATGCTCGGCGATCGCTGATTTTTCCGGTTGGTTTAGGCGAATGTGGCGTTGATGTTCCTTCAGTCTTGCTTCCACGGACCTTCCTGATTGTCCGATGTAAACTCCACCACACTCGCATGGCACCTCGTATACCCCGGCCGCTTTCATTCCGAGCTTATCTTTGACATTGGAGAGAAGATTCCCAAGTTTCCTGGGGGGCTTGTGGATAGTGCGAATGTTTTGTTTACCCAGGATTCTTGCAAGAAGCGGCCGAAACGTCGGCATTCCACCGAGAAGCCACCCGGTTAGCAGCCCGAGAAGACTATCTTCAACAAAAAAATTGTCGTAAGATCATAATAACTCAAATTATTTCTTACCATTGTTTATAATATTTATTCTACTGTTTTCGAGTCATGAAAGCCTACTTTACGTAAATTTATTATAAAATTATTAGAACTGATTATCCCCGTGCATATATATGGGATAACTCATGAAATCAATGTTCAACAATTGCCTTGGTCGTCGAAGGGATGGGTTGTTTATTTCTCAAAAATTTTACGAATTTTCCGTGTTTTTTATCAAAATCCTCGAAAGTTCAGATCTATATCAATATTTCACGACTAAAATAAGAATCTATGATCATTTTCCTTTCTTGGGACACTTGTCTCAATTTCGTAGTACTATTGTTTCTAATTTAATTTTGTAAACGAAACAACATCTGTAGGTAACGAAAACCTATTTTACGTTCATCTCTTATGGAAACGTATTATGGGCTCCTGTGTTCGAACCCGGGCCTTTACAGAGATGAGGATCTATTTCCTGTGGTTTCAGCATCGTAGAAACACAATGTAGTTTGTTTCAGATCTCTAAGTCAAGCCGTTTCTGAGATAAATAGTGGGACCTACAGACGGACGGACGGACAGACATTTGCTTTATATATATATGATTTAACGTGGATATTTCTAAAGGATACACCTGAATATGAATTTTTTTGGATATTAACAAGATCTTTACAAAGGAAAGTTGCTTCGGAGTGTATAGGACTTATTAAAAGAAATAGCCGTCTTTTAACCATTTTCTGAAGTGTCGAAATCTCTGTTTTTGCTATGGTAAGAAGTATATGTATAAAAGTTATATTCAGAGAGTTTGAATCCCTCTGGAATAGCAAACGCGTAGTGTCGGGACTTATTTCTTGGAGAAAAATATTGTTCTTGGCAAATGTCTCTTGCTTACAATCTCGGATGCAGCGTAAAAACGTTCCTTTGAAATCTCATTTCTTAGATACCTTTATTTCAGTATTTATTTGAAAAAAGCTCTGAAGACGGAAAGCAAAAATTCTAAGCGAACACTGGATTTTGAAATTTTCTGATACGTTTTATTTCCGTAAAACTTACTTGAATTGAATTATATTAAGATGTGAGAAATATGATTTCTTATTAAAATACCATTTAGACATTCTTTATAAAAATATTTGAACAGCTAGAAGAGGTTTCTCGGTCGAGGGAAGGAACGAGGAAGTATGCTGATTTTCCTACCACTTGATCCTGTAAATTAACGCTACAGATAAAATTTCTAATATCTTGTAGACCCTTACCGAGGAAACAGTAGCATATATCTGGATAGATTCTCTTAGAATTCACCGCCTCCGTTAATGACATGGAAAATTTTCCTCTATAACACGTTGGAAATATGTTCAAGCATTTAAAAGCTGGAGAACTACTTCCGTTATCGATTCTTAGAATTTGTTCATTAATTATTTTGTTGAGCGATGTAATAGTAATTTTTGGAACACGATGTAGGCTTTGGAATACTTGCTCTGCGGTCGTCTGTTTTTCATAAACCATTTTAAAGTTGAGGCTCAATTTAACTACGCATATTGCATCTTAAGCGTGCTTCATAATGGTGATTTATGTAGATAGATTTAATATAGTGATAACAACAGATAAATAACTTAAAACTGTTTTAACATTAAAATTATATATTACCCCTTTTCCGCAAAAAGCAGGTTTGTAAGTTTAGTAGAATTTAAGGATTTACTCCCTTAAGTGATTCTGATTGTTATTTATGGTGGTGCTTTTCATCTCGGAATGAATGCAACTGTTATGATCGCAATTAAAATAAGGATAATTCTAGAAATATTTTTATATTCATATAATCAACTTTTGAAAAGGATTGAGGAAAGGTGTTTTTACTTTGCACGGTAAAGCCGTGCTGCTGAATCCCAGGGAATAACAAGTGTAATAAATAGCGACATGACTGGGACTCGAAGCCAGATCTCCCACTTTCCGGGCAGGTATTCTAACGGAATGTCTGGACAGATGCCTTGGAGAGAAATATTGTCCTTATTCTAATAGAATACGTGCCCGGAAAGTGGGAGACCCAGTCATGTTGCTATTTTTCATACTTGTTATTCCTTAACTTTTGAAAAGTTAAACTTCGTATGCATTCCAAATTTTTAAGCTCACATGGTTTAACTTTTAATTTACCCCCTTTTTTCTGTTTGTGATTTCGTTTAAAACTGTTATTGTAAATTTATGTTTTAGTTACCGAATGTAATAACTATGTCAACTATGGAGAATTTTATGATAAACTGAAGCGTAAAAATGATCTCTTAAAAGAAGGCCTTCCTAGCAAAAATTTGAATTGCTTGAATCCATTGATTTCTATGACTGATTCATGAGTTGAATTTTACTATCTAAGCGTAATATTACAGTTATAATAGCTAAAAAATGTGAACGTCAAGTCTCTGTTTCGAATAAATCCTAATCATTCTTTCGGTAACTTTTATCGTAGAACATTACCTTGATAAAAATTTTGGTTTATTTGGTCATATTTTCTTTTAGAATGTCATTTATTAAACATACTAATTCTCAAGATATGTCATTATTGTTCTGCATATCTAGCTTCTTTCTTTTTCCACTCTATTATCTTCTATAAAATCGTGCAGCTTTTGTCCTTTACTTTCCCGAGAAATCATGACCACCGTATGATATATTCTACATTATTTTATATTCGCATAAAGCAAGTATTTTCGACTAAAACCTCGGCTTTCGCAAACATAGTACCTATGTTTACGACGCTCCCTCCTCTTTCAGCCCCGACACAATCAAGATCACTGGTCATGAAACAGAATCCTCCTGTAAATTCGCGATCCGTGTAATCCATTCTATGTCGTGAGGCAGAAGGAAAATTGGCAAAATAAAAGTAACGGCGCAATCCCCGAGAAATAGTGAGAGAGAAAAGGGCCGCACAGGAACCCTCTTGATCCGTCTCCTCTTTTTTAGCAAAAAGGGGTCCAAAATGAAAAAAAGAATAACCCTCGGATCGGTTAAAAAAACAGGCGATACGGAAAGATTTTCAGTTTAAAGTTTTCCCATTATCCAAACGGAAACTGTTTTAATTCTCCTCTCCGGTTCCGGAATCGGGAATCTGCCGTGTGGTTTTCCGCGATTCGCTCGGCTGGTTATCCCAATCCGATCCAGCAGCCTGAGAAATCCTCGGACATGAGAGCTGAATGCTTAAATACGATGACTCGAACCGAAGTTTGTTTACTGCGCCTGTAGCAAAACACATTGCAGTGGATTATTTGGCCGATTATTTCGGTTTGTTATTTAGGTTAGGGCATATCTAAAATGAAGCCTTTTCAAGTTTAATCCTTCCTACGCTCAACTATCGATGCTTGTTACGCAGGAATCCTTCAAAAGCGTCCGTAACTTGGTTTACCCGACGAGGAATCAGATGGATTTCCTTTTTGATCGTCGGAAGGAAATCCCTTCGCTGTGATAAACATTGAATTACCCAATAGTATAAAACGAGTTTATAGTTTAACATTCTGACTAAGGATCACGATGCAAAAGAAGCCGCGGCAGGATAAAGGTAATTAAATTTTAAAAAGTCAGCCGGTTTTTGACAATATTACCTCTACAGTAGAATTAGGCCATCGTGGTGATTAATTTTTGCAAAGTTGTTAGTTCAGCTCCTTATTTTGAAGATGCTATTGTTGCTTATTTTCATAATTTCTCTCGTAAATGTTGGCACGAATTTGTCGGGAAAGGTCAAAATAGCTAATGGCCAGTTTAAGAACCTGTACAGAACACGAAGAGAATACCAAAGAAATTCTTTGCATTTATTCGACTCTTACTTGATTTTCGGTCGTATTTTGTAGAGAAATAGTAAAGGGAATTGAAAAATCAATAGAAAAAGAGAAACGAAACCTCATGATCGATAGGAAAGAAGCGATCAGACAATAGGCGACAAACTAGTCTCGGAGGGAGTTAATGAGGAGAAAACGGCGTCACTGGGAGAGTTCAGCATGTAACGGAATAGAAAAAGACTCAAGAGCGCATTCGCGACCATAAATGAAAAGGTTTCCATTAGGTATCAGTGTTCGGAAGGGAAGATGTGATGTCACACGCAACAGCCTTACTTAAGCGGGCACCTGAAGTGAAATTAACTCAAACTCATCGTTAAAACGAGGCAAACCCATCTGCCCTTTGCCTTCCATCCCTTCCCCACCTCCTCTATAGAATTCAGTCCTACACTATATACCTGGCTGCCGCCTATCCAACCCATTTAACTCCCTATGGCGCCGAGATCCTGTGATGCTCCGCCCGGCCACATTCACCAGCGCATATAACGAGCGGGCGACCGCGGCTCGTACGGCATGCTTGGGCGAGGGAGGGGTCTGCCGCGGCTGCGGACCTTCGGTTGCGGTGTCTATCCGATGGCAGTCATATGGATGAAAGAGACGAAAAAGGCCCTAGGAAATTTATTCTTTTGTCGGAGGACGTTTTTGGGTTCGCCTGAAATCATGCTTTTGACCCTACGTATCAAAATATGGAAAAGGGCCTTCGTACTAAGCGCAGAAGGAATCATGAGCAATTAAGCCGCTCTTGGATAATTTATTGAATCGTCGACATCATCTCTCTTTCCCTTTGGGATTAACTGCTTCGGATCCTCTGCCATTTTTTCGTTTCATCCTGTTTTTTTTATGGCGATGCCAACTATCCGCTTTATCGGTGTACGTTCTTTTCCTGAATTCTCTTGCATTCCTATGCACAAAAATACTAAACCTCAAGTGCTTTCAAGGCATATAATGGCTATCATCCCACAGGTTGCTTTTTGTTGCGTCTCTGGGTTATATTCCGCTTCCCAATATCGCTGAAACTAGGATATATCGTACAGAAATTAGGTTCATTTGAATACGCCGTCAACGAAGCAGATTTCTTCTACAGAGTATTGAGAGTTTCTTGAATAGAGAACATAACTGCCATCAAGAACGGCCATTAAGTTTGAGTTAATACACCTATATTTAGACGACTAAAGCATGAATCTCTTGCTGACTATGAGTTTCAGTGTATTTCTGTTTGTTAATAAGAAAAAAATGACGAGAGTTGTCATTCTACAGAGCCGAGATTTATCTGATGCAGATGAAAGATCTTGAGGTTTCTTTTTATAATGTTAATAATGTTTTATTTCATGGCCATTTTTCTGTTGCAATTATCGTTAAGCTTTGAAAAGTCGGTCCCTCGACGCGGTCAATGTATTCGTGTTTATGAAGTGTGGTCGGTGTGGTCAGATTTAGAAACTTGTCAAGGGGGGCTAAGTAGGATAGTTATAGTAGTTATATTAAAATAAAAATAATAATAGAACCTAATTCTCTTCTATAGATGGTTAAATATGCTATTTTGCCTTACAGTTGCAGGATATATATACGATATATTAGTTTTTGAAGAAACTTCGCAATACATTTTTAATTTGGATTCTTTTAAAGCTTTTACGTGGAACATAGTTTCCTACTTAATGACTTAGCGTTACAAGTAATTTACCAAAAATTAAACGAAATTAAAATTAACATTAAACGAAATTGATAGCGGAATTTTCCTACTACTATTATGTATGTAAGCCAAATTTATCGTTCCCCTTTGGATCGGCTAATGATATATAAACAGAAGAAGAAATGAAGAAGTAGAAATGAAACACTGTAAAAATTCCACGTGGTTTTTACAGTCTTATTAATATCAATCTTTATTAACATATTTGGCTTAAATCTTTCCTTCTAACATCATTATGTTACGCGAAGTTTAATACTGCATCATATTCAATGATTATATTAGGAGAAAGATTAACAGAAGTCCAAAATAAGGAGCCGTGTAGGAGGCACGGAGCATTAACTAGATTTTATCCAAAATGTACATTTGCTGTGTATTTTTGCGGTGGACCGATGTTGGTGCATTTCTGTATTGAAGGGAAATAATTGATAGAGTCAACAGAAATGACCTGTGGAATATTCTGGCTGTGTCTGAGGTGCGTGACATGATAACGAATGCTTTAAAAGCAGTCTATTTAGAAATTAAAGCCCGTGTAAGAATCAATTGTGTGGAATGATTGGATCCAGATTGAAAGGGATGTACGAACAAATAGGTGTGAGGTCTTCCGGCCTATTTAATGACTTTGTGTACACATGCGTGAGGGAACCTTTAACTGGGACAAAAGGTCAGATGATAGAGAAAGTAGACAGGCAGCTGCTATGATATTTTGATGATGCTGTGCCATTCATCAAACATAAAATAGAGTGCAAAACGTCATCATCAATATGACTGAAGTCGATATAATGGAGATACAGTTTTCTTTTTAGGAGTTGTGCGTGATAGAACTAACGAAATGCTTAAACAGCACGGATTAGACTGCCTGTTGAGTGGATTGATGTTATCGCTTTATTTGGAGAAATGTTAACGATTGTGAGTGTATAGTATTTTCAAAAATGCTGCGACATCTAAGGTAATTTGCATAAATGGGTTCCCACCGGGAATCGAACGCCAAACCGATTTCACCTCAGACAAACGCGCTACGACGAGATGCTGATATATATTGAGGAAGACTATTTAATACCGCGCTTGTTTAAATCCAATAGAATCGTGCGTGAAGATCGACATGATGAGAAAAGAAGTTCTAAATTCATTTGACTCCTCAAAAAAAAAAACAATGGTGAATGTGCGCGGTTGCAGTATTAATTTAAATAAAGTACCTAAATATCTGATTGTTGTCTGCCAGATTAGTTAAAGGAGATGTAAATAACAGTGCAAATTCTTCCAATTATTATTATTACTAGGAAAATTAATACAGTCTTTCATCTACTCACGGGTGAACTTTTCCGTTTATTGAAACGCTCAAAGAGATCACTGCGAAAAATCGGAGAGTTGTCTATATTTAGATAATTTATATAAGTGTCCTAAAATCATAAGCTTACAGTTGAGGGAGCTCTTCTTGTATGGGCTGAGGTATTATGATTCAGGATTGACGGGCTAAATGGGCGTTGAGACATAAATTACATGTTATTTTCTTGTTTTTTTTTCGTTTAAATTTTCACGATGGATGCATTTATTTGTTAAATGTCAAACATCAATGTGTAAAAGTTAGATACATCTCTAACATGAAAATGTAATTGATTCTGTTCTTACATGAGATAAGACTTTTATTAGTTTATGGAAATGTTTTGGTTAAGGCTTCCTTGAGAGCCAGCCTGCCGTCGAAGCGTGCCAGGATTTAGAAGTCACTCTCAGCAACTTCGGTAGGAATGATCTCTTGCCTCCTCGAGTCAATTTCAGCAGGTGCTTATGCTTATGGAAAGGTTATACGGTTTTGAGACACGTAAAGTAAATACGTTCATATTTGTTTATTAATAAGGAAAAGTATAGATAAAAATGATATTCAGGCGTATTTTCATTGATTTTTTCATCACGTTAGTAATTAGGTATTTCCTATAGTCATCCAGAGGAGCGTTTCCCAACTTTCAGGGTCTAAAGTCCCCCTCCTCCATTTCTTCAAAACAACCAAGTCCCTCCAAAGGGCGAAACATTCCTTTTTATAATTGCTGTACCTAATTTAATATTTACAAATATCTAGTTTGTTGATTAAAGGCAGTAAAACTCTCTGAGGATGTGTTTGCAATCAACCAATCTAATAGGTTTCAAAGTGCCACTAGTGGGATGCGTCCCACTGTTTGAGAAACACTGATATAGAGGATACGCGTATTGGGAATAAATTGCGAGCAGTTATATTTCTCACATCTATTTAAAGATTACGAATAAAATGTTTATAAGATACATGCTCGGACGGCGAAAATTTATTAATGTAACATATTTACACAAGGAGGAAAATAGATACAATGCGTAGTAATGCAAATGAAAAAAGCAATGGTTCTCGATCATCTCTAAAAAGAATGAAAAATAAATAAAAGGTAAAGAATGAAAAATAATTTTTCACATCTGTTTATCATTGAGTTCTAAAGCGCACACCTAAATGTGGAAAGTAAATACCTTATCCTTTCCCTAATTTATTTTCTTTGGTGGGATTCCCTCATAAGATCGCTTTGTGAACTGGATGCCTCGACAAGGACCTCTTGCGGTTGTTGTTGCCACGATGTGGAACGCCACTATCATTGCTCACAAAAGCATCCTTAGAACAGTGTGGAAGACGAATTATAGTTCAGTGGTTAGAATACCTGCCTGGATAAAGGAAAACCTGGGCTCGAGTCCAAGTCTCGATATTTATCGCATCTGTTTATCCTTAAATAAAGATTTTTATGTAATAACAATTTTGACACATTTATTCTCATTTGATTTAATTGATGTTGTTTTATTTTTGCAAAAACTTTCTTTTAACTTTGTCTGCCAAATTATCCTAGTTACGGATTCTTTTCCCAGTTACGTATGCAAAGTACGTTTTAGTCTCTTAATAGCATTTTTACGAAGCGTGACTTAATTGCATATTCGGAATACGCTAGTGAGAAAAGTATTCTGGCTTTGTTTTCAGCTTAATGCATTAATCCAGAGTGCTCTGAAGCGACGAATGAGAGTCTGTGGTTTGAAACTCCGGCATGTGCTTAGGTGAGACTATTGAATCGGAACAGAAACGTCTAGTGCGCTCTAATTAGGTTTATGTAGGTGAAATAACAAGCAATTCCTAACTATCTCCTTTACTGCTTTTACCTGAGATGCAAACCAATGAACACTTAGTTTTGTTTTTCAGCAATATTTACTCAAAAGAACATAAACTTAAGCTCAACGTAAGTTTAAATCCTCCCCAAAAGAGAGCAAAAATCTTCCTAAAGTAGTCCTAAAAATTTGAACTTAGAAGAAGTGGGATTATACTAGTTTCTCGCATTTCCTTAGTTTCTGATCCTATACAAAGTTCATTTTATACGTGTAACCTTTTTTTCCATAACAAACATATTGATTGATTTGTAACTTATCATGCTCAGGGAAATATATATCTTATTTTGTTCTTCGTTTTCATATAATTAATATTATACAGAATTGCAGCGTGTTCAAAAGGATAACATTTACTATTTTAAAATTTACTATTTTAAAATTTACTATTTTAAAATTTACAAAATGTTAAGAAATATATTGGAATAAAGAATGTTTTCTCGTGCCGAGGAATTTAGCGAAGAATAGTTTATTTTATTATTTGTTCCGAATAAACAGAAATCGATGTTGTAGGGAAAAGAATGTTGGATCACCGCTGTTAATGAATTAGAGGTCTTAAAACACTACGTAAGCCGTATTTCGGCAAGCGGAGCATGCGGAGACAAGCGGNTCGATATTTATCGCATCTGTTTATCCTTAAATAAAGATTTTTATGTAATAACAATTTTGACACATTTATTCTCATTTGATTTAATTGATGTTGTTTTATTTTTGCAAAAACTTTCTTTTAACTTTGTCTGCCAAATTATCCTAGTTACGGATTCTTTTCCCAGTTACGTATGCAAAGTACGTTTTAGTCTCTTAATAGCATTTTTACGAAGCGTGACTTAATTGCATATTCGGAATACGCTAGTGAGAAAAGTATTCTGGCTTTGTTTTCAGCTTAATGCATTAATCCAGAGTGCTCTGAAGCGACGAATGAGAGTCTGTGGTTTGAAACTCCGGCATGTGCTTAGGTGAGACTATTGAATCGGAACAGAAACGTCTAGTGCGCTCTAATTAGGTTTATGTAGGTGAAATAACAAGCAATTCCTAACTATCTCCTTTACTGCTTTTACCTGAGATGCAAACCAATGAACACTTAGTTTTGTTTTTCAGCAATATTTACTCAAAAGAACATAAACTTAAGCTCAACGTAAGTTTAAATCCTCCCCAAAAGAGAGCAAAAATCTTCCTAAAGTAGTCCTAAAAATTTGAACTTAGAAGAAGTGGGATTATACTAGTTTCTCGCATTTCCTTAGTTTCTGATCCTATACAAAGTTCATTTTATACGTGTAACCTTTTTTTCCATAACAAACATATTGATTGATTTGTAACTTATCATGCTCAGGGAAATATATATCTTATTTTGTTCTTCGTTTTCATATAATTAATATTATACAGAATTGCAGCGTGTTCAAAAGGATAACATTTACTATTTTAAAATTTACTATTTTAAAATTTACTATTTTAAAATTTACAAAATGTTAAGAAATATATTGGAATAAAGAATGTTTTCTCGTGCCGAGGAATTTAGCGAAGAATAGTTTATTTTATTATTTGTTCCGAATAAACAGAAATCGATGTTGTAGGGAAAAGAATGTTGGAACACCGCTGTTAATGAATTAGAGGTCTTAAAACACTACGTAAGCCGTATTTCGGCAAGCGGAGCATGCGGAGACAAGCGGGAAGCTCCGGAACACCGATTTCTGGGAAATTCTAATGATCACCATACCACTTACTTTGTGGATACCCCCTGAAGATGGAGGCTTTGTCTCTGAAATGATCATAATGTGTTCAGAGTTGATATTTGTGGGTCAACAGTGCCAGAGTAATGGAAGGACGGTAGGTAGGCAAACGGTAGGAAGTTTTAGAGCTAGGGAATTTCTGTCACAGAAACTTGTACATATCTATGATATCTAATATGTCAAAGCTCTACTTTGTGGAACGGCGCCATACTTAAGAAGTAAGAGCAAACTTGGTAATTTCCACAGAATGTATTTTTTATTTACGACTAGTTTCGTCCATGATGATGTTACATGTAGATGAAACTAGTCGGAGATAAAAAATATATTCTGTCGAAACTACTAAGTATTTGTTCTTTCTTCTTTAGTATCTACGAGATGTTTTGATTCTTCACTTGTGCTTCTAAATTCATTGGCTTGTGTGTTTATTTATAAGTTAACACTTTTGTTTTGACGCATGCATTTGAACTCAATGCGAATATTTTGAACTCTTGCATAACATTCATGCATTCATGAGGTTTGGACCCTTTCGTATTTTTCGTTCTCTATACTCCTTTATATCCTCCTGGTCACTTATCCTTCTTTTTCAGTCATACTCATGTATATTTTCATGGATTCTCTTTAATTCATTATGATGAGCATATCTATTCTCTTTGTGATCTAATTTTCCTCCAAAAGTTCCTTTCCTCTTCTTACTTTCCGTTTTGGACAATTTCCGCCACTTCATGGATTTTGGGTCGGATTCTATCCTACTTTTAATTCGTCGAAATTAGCTTAACACTCACCGTCTTTATTAATTAGAGCATCTTTCTTTATGTTATCTTTAAGCCATTCAGAACCGTGTAATTATAGGCAATACTTTTTTATCGTACATAACGATCAATCTACTTCAGCTACAATCGCGAAAAATAATGGTGCAAAGTATACGTATTCCACATTTCGGATATGTCAGATTCTCTAGGATTTATCCTTTTCCTAATTTTTCATTTACGCATCAAATAACAATGGGCATATCCCACATCCTTAAGATTCGCATCTCTGTCTTAAATGGTCCTGTTATTGACTAAGATTATTTCTGAAAATAAGACTACGGTTACTTCTTTTGGTTACTTTTCAAGTACGAATTATAACGGTATCAGGTAAGTATATCAGTGATAAGAAGAATAATTAAAGGAATTGACAAATGTAGTAGTAGGAACCAGTGATGGTTTGAACCCTTTCGTATTTTTCGTTCTCTACACTCGTTTATATCCTCCTGGTCACTTATCCTTCTCTTTCAGTCATACTCATGTATATTTTCATGGATTCTCTTTAATTCATTATGATGAGCATATCTATTCTCTTTGTGATCTAATTTTCCTCCAAAAGTTCTTTTCCTCTTCTTACTTTTCTTTACTTACTGCGTTTAAGTAAGTAAGTCTATAGCTCAAATTTGATCTATGTATTACAGACAGGCCATAATAGCATTGTATATTTTTAAATTATCAACTAAAATTATGCGAGGAGTAGTAATTTAAAGGTAATAGATCGGTGGAAGTAGTAGGAATTTACCAGTAGGCATACACTGACGTTGAGCTACAGCAGAAATAAAAATATCCTAAATGAAATCATAAAATAAGTAAAAATGGAATTGAGGACGTTAAAATGAATAAAAAAGTACTTTCTTTGTAGATTTACTAAGTAATTAAAGGAAAATTCACGAAATCATTTCTTTCATGGCCCATCATTGGGTCCAGTTTACGAAAGTAAACAAATCCTTATCTCCAGAAAGCTGATACACGAGAGGCAGAGAAGAGGAAAGAAAATAACCAACATTTTTTGCTTTTTTATCTTTTCCTTTTAACCGGATTGAACGAATAGGGTGGATCTTCCCCATTACACCCTCCGGGAATGCATCTGGAAACATCCCTCTCCGAACATCCCCGAGTACGGGGGTTTGAACGATGGCGTAGGTTGATGCCCTTTCGAGAGGGAAGCCTGCTCGGATTGTGCCCGCGGAGATAATTACGTGTATTTCGAAATAAGGAGCACGGGGTTACTGTGGGTAAGAATTGTATGTTTCCCTCTCGAAAAGGTGGGGAAGTGAAGTGAGCTTTGCAATTCTGGATCTGCAGTCATCCACTGTTGCGGTGGTTGATGGGAAGTAGGGCTGCATCGAAGGCGACTAATGACAAACAAACATTCTCGGGTACTTCGATCATGGAGGAATAGATGTTTCCGCCTTTTATTTCCAGTATTTTTCGTTGCCATAAGAAAAGTTGCTGTAGTTCTGATAAGATGATGTCACTAATGCAGTGTCATTTTCACATTTTGGATGTAAACAAAAAATGCAAGTGCTTGATATTAAGAGAAGAGGAAAAAGTTATCTATGTAATACTAGCAACTTAGATCGCAAATTTCCTACCTTTAAGGTAACCTCGTGGTTTTTCTCGAAGAAACTTTAATATTAGTCTTCGTGTAATATTTTTTTACGAAAATATGATTATGATCTTCCACACAAAATAATTCTAAAGGATGTTATGTCGATGTCAGAGTATAAGGTCGTTTTTGAAACATTTTCGGAAACTGATATGTGGACGTTAAGAGGTTGTATAATTCGTAGAATGTTTCTAAACGTAATGCAACAGTTAGTATGTAGTATTATTGTAAAAAGTGCTTCGACGACTGAGATCATTTCACACAGGTGAAACGCACTACTCACTTTGCTAATCGGGAAGCCAATTTAACATTTAAATAAGAACGTTTGAATGCTCTTACGTACTATTTACATTTTTACTGCATTAATTTTTCGATTGATCTCTTCAATTCGTGACATTTTATTGAAATATTAACTTTTCAAACAAATTAAACTTCAAATAAAGTGATATATCTGATTCTTGGGTTAAAGCATTTTAAATAACCTGTAATTATTTTTTAATCACCTATGCATTTAAGTAATGACTATTTGCGCAGTCACGCCGTTGAACCTTAATTAGCTGCTTGATCACTCGTGGGGCACAGAAATGCAATATTTTGTTCAGTTCCCACGGTAGGGAATTTAAAATTATGTTTAACTTGAAAATTTGAAAAGAGATAATGTGGGTAGAATCAATAATGCTGCGAAGCACTTAACTAACTGTAGGCATTTATTATTATTTACATTGGGAATTTGTAAAATTGTTGATGAAGTCGTTGCTCTTATTTAAATTATATTTAGATATGACACGAGAATGTATATAAAAGGGGATACAGAATACTGGATCCAGAAGAAATGGACTAAAAGTTCAAGAAATAGAAAATAGATGAAAACAAATGAATTATGGAAAGATACATTCGTTGTATAAGGCCAATTTTGTTTTAGAAAGTATTAACAAACAGTTGGAATATCATTGACAGGACGAAATATTGGTATGATTAAAAAAACGCCTTTTATAATTTATGCATTACATTTTTGTTTGAAGCTTTATTTCTGAATTATTTTTTTGTGCAGTTTTCCATCTTCGGTTGTGATCATTTTAGGTGTAACCTATGATGTGAAAATAATTTTTATTACAAGGAAACATATTTACAGTTATGCTTGATACAATTGAATCAAGGTTTATCTGAATATTTAAATTTGACGTTCGAGATTTAATTCAGTGTTAAATTAAAATATTCGGGTCAAGAATTTTTGCTGCGCTCGTTGGTATGATTATGATTGTTATTAAAATAGTTTTTTTCTTTTATCCGTATTTAATTTTATTCACGAATTAATTAAGGTATTTTTTATTAGTTAGTGCCAAAGGAAGTTTAATATAACTTTCCTAATTTCTGAAATATACTGTCATAGAATAAATATTTTTTACAAATTATATAATTTCTTATTAAGAATTTTGACGAGGATTAAGTTGAAACGCAGCTCATGTCAGCTTCAGGCATGGCTGATTTATCGGTGAAAATCCGTAGTCATTTCGTAATAAAATGAATGAACGTGTATAAATTGTTTTTTATATAATTTCCCTGGGTTTGTGAGGATATATAAACATTCAAAAGCTATTACAAAATATAATCTCTTGTTTATTTAATCAAAATCAGTTTCTTTAGAGACAAAGTTTTCATATTTTCTTTTCATGCATCGAAAAGCCAACGATGAAAGAATATTAAAAGGTAAAAAAGACCACTAGAGAAAGTTGGGCGGTAAAAACGATACAAAGGGCTTGGATCCGAGCCAGCTGTATTTTGATGGACATATAATGTTTAATTCAACTCTCCCCTTTTCAATCCCCATTGATAATTTGTTCTTGTGGAATCTAACCGAGGGTTTAGCAAAAATTCCTACAGCAAACAAGCGTATCCAAACGAATTTATTCGAGAAGAGAAATTTTCGGTTAAAACCAACAAATGGATTGCTCAATTCATTCGGCGGACACGCATGTCGCTGGAATTCAATTTCAACATCTTCGGTCCTTGAAAATATAAAAATGGGAAGGAGGTGAAGGAATTAACGCCCGCTAATTTATATTTCTCGGCGATTCGTCCGTTATTTCACATTCAATCGGGGCCTTTTTCGCCATTTAGCAAATGAGAATGATGTCGTGAATTTAGGAACCGATTACTTCTCCCGCTCGGAGGAAATGGAACGAAGCAATTTCTGTTCGAAAGAGACGAATGAGTTGGCTTAGCGTTCACGACCCACGAACTAAAAAGCGGCGAATTCTCGTGAGGCATTTAACGACTAGCTCGGCGAAAAAAGAAACAAGGGGTAAAAATGGAGGACAATAAAATGACCGCCTTTTCTGTCCTTTTTTATACATCCTACGGTTGAGAGCGGCGCTCGTGGAAGCTCAAGTTCTCCCAACCGTTTCTCACGGGAGCGGCCGAATAAAAAAAGTACATTCTATGGAACACTGGAATACAATGCGATAAAAAGTTTGATTAGGGCCGTGAACTTTTCTCCCCCCGTCCGCCTCTCGTAGCCAAGAACATGCATTGATTCTTCATCCTCAAAAATCTTCGCCGAGAGATAATCGAGTGCGATGTTGAAAGAGTTACTACCTCCAAATGTGTTACGTTATCGACTTATGAGCAGTTCGGCTATGAGATACATTTTCGAGAATTGACGGCACATAGCAGCGGACATGGCCGCCGTGAGCGGGTTTCAAAGTTGTCCTCGCCATAGCGGTAGCACGAGAGATAGACGGCCCAAATCTCTGCGCGAAATGTATAAATTTATCGCTAACTTTTAATTAGTCGAATGAATATGCATCATGTGAGTTTCGTTTTCTAATGTTTGATTTATGAAATAAAGTAGTAGACGGAGTTAAGATTATGTATTCATAAAACGCGATGGTTAAATGTTTTGGTAACTCGTAAGATACAAGTGTAAGTATTGTAAATAGTTGTTACTTAGAGTGCATAAAATTTATAAGTTATATAGCTAATTCTACGGAATTCAGAAGAGGTCAAGTTGCACCACTCTATGAGATGTTTATTGGGTCACTAATAAGGTGAACATTCACAACTATTCCGTACAGCAAATTTTGTGTGANGAGTGCATAAAATTTATAAGTTATATAGCTAATTCTACGGAATTCAGAAGAGGTCAAGTTGCACCACTCTATGAGATGTTTATTGGGTCACTAATAAGGTGAACATTCACAACTATTCCGTACAGCAAATTTTGTGTGATGTAGAGATAAAAAAAATAACATTCTGGATAATATACCATCATGTAGAAGATTTGTTTTCGCACTATGTTGGTCGCTCGGGTTAGGACAGGACTCGACATGAGTAACAGATAACAAATTAATTACTGGTTAACTAAAATTAATACTAAAATAATTGTTTTAACCGCAACAACATATTATTCAGAAAGAAATACGAGGTGTGATTAAAAAACGGAATTATAAAATTTCCCGGACTGTATAATTCCGATTGTCAATTTTTTTCTATGTATTGGTACACATGTCCCTAACGAACCTTGTTAAGGGCAGCCACTTTGAAAGCTTAGTCTATTGTTGGCAGCCAAAAAGGTTACACGTGTTTAACTGTGATCGGCGATTTCTGACTTGCGGAAAAAATGGAACTAAGAATTTACGTTAAATTCTGCGTTAGAAATGGAATAAAGTGCTGCACCATTGGAAATGTTAAATGTTGCTTTTGGCGAATGTTCAATGAATAAAACGAGCGTTTACAAGTGGTACAAACGTTTTCAAGGGTCTTGAAGACACTGAAGATAACGAGCGCCCAGTGGGAGTGGACGTTCCAGCACATCGACCACCGTTTATAACGTCGGAAAGATGAAGGAAATGATTATGGACGATCGCCGAATCACTATAAGAGAGACAGGAAAACGGGTAAGGGTGACTTTGCGCAAGATGGTGCGCACCCAGGAAAAATCCCAAGGAAGTATGGACTTGAAAAAAGTCTGACGGGACCGGGAATCGAACCTGGGTCTCCCCGTCAGACTTTTTTCAAGTCCATTCTTCCTTGGGATTTTTCCTGGGTGCGCACTATCTTGCGCAAAGTCACCCTTACCCATTTTCCCGTGTTTCCAACCTGAAGGGGGTATTCTTTCAACCACTTTGTGTGGCCGGTGCTTCTGTGAAGCCGCGACAGCGATCGATGCCACTATGTGGACGAATTCGCAATTTCCTTGCCCACAAAGTCCGAATGGCTTGGGGAAATGTTCTGCCGGGATAGCTCAACGGACAGAGCACCCGACCGGCAATTGGGAGACCCGGATTCGATTCCCGGACCCGTCAGACTTTTTTCAAGTCCATTCTTCCTTGGGACTACAAGAGAGGTTGCTGATGAGGTTGGCACATCATTTGGCTCAAGCCAAGCAATTTATACTGATGGTTTGGGCATGAGACGGGTGGCAGCAAAATTTGTTCCAAAATTGTTGAATTTTGATCAAAAGCAGCACCGAATGAACATTGCTCAAGAGCTGCCGAATGAAGTCAATGACGGTCCAGAACTTATTAAACCGGTCATAACTGGTGACGAAACATTGGTGTACGGGTATGACCTCGAAGCTAAGGTCCATTCGTCCCAATGGAAACTTCCTGAAGAACCAAGACCGAAAAAAGCACATCAAGTTTGATCGAATGTGAAGGTTTTTCTCATGGTTTCCTTCGATTTCAATGCCATAGTGCATCATGAGTTCTTGCAACCAGTTTGTACGGTCAGTAAGAAATATTACTTTGAAGTTCTACGCCTTTTGTTGAAGTAATCCGAAGAAAACGATCGGCCCTGTGACGAAACAATTCGTGGTAATTGAACCACGATAACTCACCAGCTCACACCTCACTGCTCGTTCATGAATGTTTGGCCAAAACCAATACCATTATGATGCCTCAACCGCCGCATTCATCGGACATGGCCCCCTGTGATTTCTTCTTATTCCCAAAACTGAAGAAAACCTTAAAAAGACGACGTTTTGGCAACATTGAGGAGATCAAGACAGAATCGATGACGGAGCTAAACGCCATACCGAGAATTGCGTTCCAGTAGTGCTTTTGAGAACTGGAAAAAGCGCTGGCACAAATGTATTATATTTGAGGGGAATACTTTGAAGGGGGCAACGTTGATACCAGTGAATAAGTAAAGATTTCTTTGAGAAAACCAAAAATTTCGCGTATTTGTTGATCACACCTCTTATATCATGAAACCCTAAAATCTTGAAGCTGAAATGGATATGGATGGAGAACGCTTGCCAGCGAGACCGACTCATTCCGCGTTTTAATAGGTTTGATTGAAAATTACGTATATAGTCGAAGTCAGTTATTTCAAGAATTTAATTCAAATTCCGTTTTTCATTTTTCTTCTTAATGGAATACTACCACGAAGTCAGGCCGATTTAGTAGGTTTTATTTATTCAAATGATTCGATCAATTCCATTTTGTATCGTTCTTCTTTTTTTATTCCATGATATCTTCGCCCTTGAGTCTCCCATGAAACAATATAAAGATCATACTTGATGTTTTCTGCACCTCCCATATCAAATTTCTATTTTAATGGCATTCACCGAAATCGCTAACTGCCGCGTAAAAATATCCCTCGATGGTATCAAAGGATATCAAGCTCCTGACTTGTAGGTGTGTGGGGAGCATAGTTTACCTCAAGTTCTCTGGAAATTATTTCAGAGCGACCCAAATTTTCCAGAGACCGTATGGTGCAGTGTTCTATGCCATTTGTTCCGTTGCGCTGCTCTTGAAAACCGTGAGAAAAAAAGCCTCATAGTTGGGATTTAACGCGAGACGAAATTGCCACTCCAGTGAGCGTGGATCGGTAAAAGAAATTTTAGGGCCATCGCCGCTCCTCATAAAGATACGGAGAGATTTTTATTAAATATCGTCAACCAGACGCTTCCCTGAAGGAGTAATTGTCTTAATTAAAGCGCTTTAAGTTAATTGAAGGTAGGCGATCGATATGCGGTTGGGAAGAATGTCATGTGCACCGGAGAGGGTGGATTGTCAATGATATGGACGTGGGGGACGTCAGCAGCTGCGGTTTCTTTCATAAAATGGATGACGAATAAAGAGATGCGAAGAGAAAACTGAAGATGCCGAGGAGGAGAAAGGTCGTTGCCGCAAAGATCACAGCGGGAGTAAAGAAAGGTCGACAAGATATGGATTTTAAGCAAAATAGAAGGCACGTGGTTTTGGATCGTCGGAATATTCTGGGGTGGAAGAGTGTGGAATGCTGAAGGAATGAAATTTCGGGTTTAAAAAGAGGAACGATGGACATAATAAATTGGTACAGACAATAGGTATAGAGATTTTGAATATCCTAATGGCCATCTTATAATGCATTTATCCTATGCAAATGACTCTGAGAGGAATATGAAGTGAAATTTAAGAACATTAAAGGAATGTTGACAGCGATTAAAAAATTACGATCAAAATTGTCTAAACTTAGACACCTTGCTAGCGCTCCGGTAAATAGAAAGAGGGTAAAGCCTTCGCTTTTGGAAGAAGGATTCTTGGGTTCTATTTCCGAATGATATTTTCTCAACATCTGTGAATTGCCGAATGGATAGGTAGCGGACCCAGTGAGGTCTAAAAAATTCAATAAGGCGATGCGGCGTCGTTTATGAGCTGGCCACTTGTCACTCACCATAAAATCTGTATTATTGCACCGTGGAATGAATTTCATGTTATTTTAATTTGTCTAAAACGTATAAAATTATCCATTTGATTGTGATTTCTATGGCTCTAATTAGCATTTAATAAACTGCTGATTATCACTCCATTTACCTTTATATGACGCCCTCATGAATTTGGCGGAAAACTCAATTAAAATCTTGCAGCGTAAGTACTGGATTCCATTTTACATTCCTGCAGTCAATTCCAAACATGCGGCTCCTTTATTAGAGTAATTTAATATTTGCGACTCAAAAGTAGTTTTTCTGGGTCAAATCGCGAGGGAAGAAATATTACTAAAAACTAGATTAATTGGTTATAAGGTCTAATAGTGGTTGATGCGGCTGCTTTTGCTAAATGGTCAACGAGCTGCGAAATTATAGCAATTTACACAGTCTTTTTAGAAATAATATATAAAATTATGGTGTAAAATTATTGTTTATTCTGCTGACCGTTATAGAAACACTTTAAAATGTTGGAGTTTTACTGAAAAAGTTTTCGACAAAATACTTATTTTACCGTATGTTGTATTTTTATTATATTTGACTTCTTTTCACTTGTTTTTCTCCTCTATGAAACACTAAATTGCAATAGGATAACCTTCCCAGATTTACATATTTCCGATTGAATAATTATTTAACACTTTAGGTAATTTTACTAATTAATAATCAATCACCTTAAATAAGCGGTCACTTCGGTTTTTAAGCAATTCATAATTTATTTCCGATGATGAATAGGCATTTGTGATCCTGTGAAGAGTATGACGTAAAAAAGTGAGTGGGTACAAAACTTACGCATCCGTTAATCATGAGGAAAAATTGCGAAACACTCCAGGCGTGTAACTCTATTAGGCATTCGAGGGAACCCAAAACTCATTAGAATGAAATTTCGACCATGAAGTCAGCTCTCTTTTATCAACGTTCTCTGAAACTTTATTCCGTTGTTTCTATTTGCTTCGCTTAAAAGGCTCCTGACAGAGATGATTATTTCAAAACTCTCTAATTCACAATTTCGACAAACGCCACGTAATATCCCTCGATATCTCCGGCAGCTGCTCGAGAGTTTGTGCGAACGTATAACTCGTTTCCTGAATATCCTCTCCAAACTCAAAAAATATAGAGTTGGAAGTAAAATTGTAATTACCTGAAGGATTGGCGACTCGACTCTGAAAAATGGCCGCCGAATCCGCTCTCTCGGCACAGTTTACTAATATTCTTCGCGGAGAAATTGAACGCATGCACTCAAATTGACGGAATGGTTTAATTACGTTTATTGAAACACGGATACCGCTTGATATCTCATTTTCTCCGTCCGGGTATTCGAAACGCCAGTAACTCTCCTGCGAGAGAAAAAAATTAAAATATTCAACCCCCTGAAACTCCGTAAAATTTCCGACGGAAAAACCACCGACTTATTTTTTCGTCGAACTTACCTCTCAGTTTTCAATAACCGGCGGGAAGAAATAAAACGAAATCCGCTGTCACGCGCCCTTTTTCCGTTCCCTTTTTAAAATCCTCAAATTGGATCGAAATCCTTGCCTATTGGGGACTCAGCGGGAGGAGAAAATAAATAATCCGCGGGGGCGGAAAGGGTGCAGCGGTATCGGTAGAGAGATAAATGGGACAAAAAGAGAAGATCTCCTTGGAACGGCGCTTGCGACGGCCTCCTCCGATCATATTGAGAAGCATCGGAGATTTGAATAGGAGTAGGGGGCGGGGCAAAGAGAGAGATCCTTTGATCGGACACGAATCCATACGTACGTTCCAGCCAGGAAACCTACCCTTACACGGCATCCTTCCCTCCCCTTTTTTTAAAGGTGACATTCCAGCATTACAGAAGGCTCGGTAAAGGCGGTTTACGGAAAGGGATCTCCGATTTTTAGGGGCGCTAGGGTTCATGAAGTGAATGGGAGAGGAAAAAATAATAATATTTTTGGAACGAAAAATCCCGGAGGGTATTTCTTTTTGGAAGGAGGAACGGATAATATGAAAGCCCCGGGGACGGCAAACTCGGGAAGAAGGAATGTGGGACAGGATTTTAATATATGGGATTAGAGATTCGCCCGCGGGTTCTGTCCTAGAGGATAACGTTGGGACCGGCATGGATACCTATCGTTGCTCGGTTTAAAAAGCCTAGAGTCGCGAGTTTCCTCTATCACGCTCGATTGATTTCGCTCTCTGAGAAGCGATGCGGGTTTTATGTCAGTGTTTCTTGCTCTCGATGGAGGGCCGTTTCGGTGGGCCGTGATGGAAACCCGTCGATTGGGAAAAAAGGCAATGAAAACGTTGGGAGCTTTTTTTCCTCCTTGGGATGTGAATTACTGAGAATGATTTGAAGGGTGCGTTTTTGATTGCTATTGTTACGTCGGGCCGCGACGTTATTATGGCGTATGAATGCAATGAAACGCTCGGCTATCACTCGCTTCATCTTGAATTATGGTCACGTATCCAGATGTGTTCATAAACCCCCTTTTTTGTAACCTACTTTCCGTGGGAAATATGAGCTGAAGCCCGTGTTTTTACGATTTTTTGACCAAAATCGTTCTTGAAATGGCGTGGATTGGTATAAATTGCGTGGTTTAGGTATGGCCATGGAAATTTTTTCAGTCAAAGGTATACTTTTGATTTCATAACCCCGATGCTCTCCGGTCTAAAGGTTTCAGATTTTCCAATTAAAATATTGATGGTCATGGGTAAATTATTATTAATTTTATTTTATTTTTCTGCCTAGTGGGAGGCTATATCAATGAAGTACGGAAATATGAAATGTAAGGCGTTAAAAGTCGTAATGTAACAATTACACAGTGTGAAAAAATAAGAAGGGCATGTGTTACCTGAACGTGAAGAGTAATAGAATCATTGACGCTGACGTGGAAATTTCTCACACTTTTCACTCATGCTGAAATGAAATTATACAGTAGACTACCATATCTCATAAAATACATAGTGCATATAAAATTATTTAAGAGGAAAACAAAATAGTTTTTATTGAAAAGCTCTTTCATTGGTATATGAGTACATAGAATATGCAGATATTAATAATAATTGATTTATACCACACTAGCCTTTTTTTCTCATTGAAATTGTATTTCATTCTTGAAATTGTTTAAGTATTGTATCCTTTCGTGTAATAGAATATACAATATTGTATTATATATAATGTAAAATATATTTTACACCAAACATTTCTGCAAGTTGTCTAAGGTCATGTGTACTCTTTCGAAAATTCATGCAAAATATACTTTGTCTCTGGATAATTAAAAACTACACTATACTTTTTATAAATGAATCCAAAAGCAGTGAGGTGAGACGTGTGTTTAAGAAGTTAGTAACAAAATTTCGATAAAGATTTCTGGTAGCCAGAATTGGGGAATTTTCTCGAACTTCATACTATAGAGATAACTAAAGAAAATCTATTTAGAAAACATTCTAAAATTGATCAAGGTGTTTTCATTTATTCATTAACAACAGAATTCATTATCATAGGAATATGATTTTCTTTCTCATTTTAACCTTCGTGAATTAAAATGGTGTCAAGTTTGTCTTCAACATTCAATTTAATTTTCATAAATTAACCTTGCCACACGCTCATATTTGAAATAATGAGTTTAAATTTTGCACAGCTAAATCATTTAAAATATTTTTCATGTCTTTTTCATTTAATGAAATATCGATTTATTTACGTTAGTTTTTCTTTCATTTAAGTAATTTATCGGGGATAGCGTTTCTAAATTGTTGTAGTAGCACATAAAATTGATGGAGTATGCAAAAAACGAGATTAGTCAGAGAGAAAAAGCGAAATGAGAAATATACGCCAACTTTTTATGGCGTTTTTATTTGCTTTTAGTTTAGATGAAAACATCACATCGAACCGATGTCTTTTACCATGATTGGATTCTACAAAAAAATAAAAGTTTTTGATCGTTTATGCGCACGTTAAATAAATCAATTCGCGGGCACGAATTAAGCGAATTGCGGAAAAATGAAATACATTTTACATTTTGATTAATTAACTCATTCTAATTCAGAGCATGCTCAAAATCTGTGCATTGCTCCATTCAGTCATTAGCTGAATTACTGATTATATTCTATTGACTAAATGAATTAAGAAATGGTATATTAATTAGTTTACGCTATACCTATTCAGTCACACGTGAAATGATGTAAACGAAAGATTGGGAATGCATCCCATTAGTTTAGCCATCGCACGCTACTTCAAAGCGAATCATTTGGAGGATTGGTTGGTCTGGCACCTTGTTGTTTGAATCAGATCACCTATTATTCTTTTAATTAATACGAGATTAATTTGGAAATGTACGTGATTTCTATTACTTCACTAAAAGTGTCAGCGTGCGAATGCTTTGGTTGGAAAACAGGGCTCCCGTTAGGCGAAAAAGATACTCTTAGTTTAATGAATTCAGGGAATGGTTGTTTAGGAAGTTGATAAGTATGCGCCCCGTAATCGAACGCCGCTATAGCGCAGTCGACAAACTTTCCTCCTTTCGGTTCTTTCGGAGCTTCGAACTCCAGCCACTTAGGGAGTTACTCGATAAACAGCGCCAAAAGCGTTCGTCGACTCGGATATCCCCCGAGTTCTCGGGCACAAATGTGAGCCTTCGCTTTTCGCACGTCCCCCTCTCTCATTTTCCCTTTCATGCATTAGCTCACTCATCTTATCAGAGTTCACTTTTTCGTACGCCTCATGTAAGTAGTACGCGAGGAAGACGGGTGAGTGAGGGATCAGGATTTCTCCGTGTGGAAGAAGATTCGAAGATAGAAAGAAAACCCCGTACGAGGGAAAAAATAAATTTCCTTCTTTCGATAAAACACTTTCCTTCATCTCAACTTCTTTCCATCCTCGCCCATTCACATACATTTCTTCCTTCTCCAATACTCGCAGTGGAGGTTAAAAAACCGGCCCTCTTCCCCCTCTCCTTTTAACCCTCTTTCTTTTATTCTCGCTCCATACTCACCGCCGCTCCCTGGGACTTCAATGGTTTCCCTCCATCTGCGAATTTAACGGCACGTTTTCCTCCCTTTCCTCATCTCCCACGCAACCCTTTCTTTCGCGCAAAAAGCCAACAATCTCCCGCGATGTAATGCAAATGAAAAGCTCGCCTCTATCTTCGTATCTCCCCATCGCCATACTTTTTATTCTCTCTTTCTCTCCTTTCCTTTCCGTTTCTCGAAAAGATCATGATCTTCTTGCGGTTTCAGAAAGGGGAAGAAATACCTTCCCATTTTCCTTTCCAACATCTTCCGATATCGACTCCAGCGGAGGAGGGAGAATAATAAAATAATATTTAGGGTTAACAAAAATGGAGGGTGTAGGAAGTAGGTGTATGTGGGTAGGATGTGGGTGGCTCTTTATTCTCTGGCATCACAAGATGAAAGGAATGGCGGAAAAGAAGTTGCGTGAAAGGAGGGCAACTATATAAAGGCGATCACTGATTTTCTTTGGAACTTACCTTCAATGTATAATTCTAAAAACGGAATTGCAGTGAATAACGTGTTTGAAATACCACTATCTGATCTACCGACTTTTTCCTAAGAAATTCTGAGGAATTTCGCAAAATCAGAGTGGATAAGAACGAAGTCGAGAGCTTTGAATTTTAAATGGCCTGATGGATGAATATATTTTTAAGCGTCAAATTATTTTCGACGCGGAATTTCATAAATATAGGTAATTTCAGGCTTTGATAGATTTTCCCAAGGAAGTCGGGCACGAGGAAAGTCTCACAGGGCCGGACCAGGAATTTGGAACCTTCCACTTTCCGGTAGGACGTTTTCCGTAGGCCGAGTAAGAATGTTCAGATAAGCCGTTTTGGAAGACTTTGTAGGCTAGCGTGAAGTGATTCGTCCGACTGTCATCGTCCAACGTCGTCAATGAGTAACCGGCCATATAAAGTGGTGGAAAGGAGAACCCCACTTAAGGATAATACAAACAAAGGGCGTGCACCCAGGAAAAACAGACATAAAATAAGATAAGATCGGGACAGTACCCTGACAGGATAGGAATTCAGGACCGGGATTCTTCGGGTCCTGTCAGATCCTTGGGAAGTGTATGTCCCTACGTGGAATGTTTTTTCTTGGAATGGTTTTGTTCGAAATGAAGATTTTACTGATATCCTTTCCACTGAAAAAATTCTCTGGAAAATTTCATCAATCATTGAGTTCATTGAGAAGTCCTTGTGTCTAAGGATTGCGCGGGAGGGAAAATAATTTAAATGTCCTCGAGAAGTGGATTGTCATCCATTTGGGAATAACGTCAAAAGTAAGACCGTGCCGAATCTTAATGAAAAGTATTGATTTTCGTAAATTTCTGTGAAAGGATACGATCAATTGAATTGGATATAGTCTTTCTGCCCTTGAATAGTAAATTTACAGCCTCCTCTATATATTGTGTTTAAGGTTTAAATAATTATCACCTAAAATAAATCATCTAAAATCTTTTTACGTAAATTTAATAGGAAAACTTTACTTCGAGCCATTCTCTGCTTATTGCAGGGCATTTATGTAGATGTATCTCTTCATTGACTTACAATAACTTTTAAGTAGGCAGAATCGAAGTCTGACAGAGCAACTACATTTCGCTGATATGTACATAATTTAACTGCGACTCGCTTCAATATTCATAGCACGTTCATATTCACAGCGCGTTAGAATTTTCGATATTCGCATCACGTTAGCATGTTCAGTAACGTATTTTACAATCTCTATAACTTGGATACGGCTATATAATATACATTTATTCAGGGTATGCTCACTCAAAACACAGTTTCCGTGACATCGACTTTTTCTCTTACAAGAAAATGTTAAAATATACACAGTGTAAATATGAAGTACATTGTGTTTTTGAAATTGATAATAGTTAGTTAGCCTTACTCAAGAGTGCGTTTTGCATTGACTTATTGATATAACTGACTTGACATGGTGGTAGTTACTTTAAAAACTGGAAAATCTTTATCCAGTAAGTAAATTCGTAAAATATTTGGAAATTAGTTTAAGATTAAGTCTTACACAGATCATAAGAGCATTTCCCAGTCGAGATTCCCCTGAACCGTTGGGTTCCTTGGGGAATAATCATGAATGGTTCTGGCTAATTATTGTGCTTAGGACAGATATAATAGTGAATACTTCATTTGGACCAATTAATGTTCAATTTAGGTCTCAATATTACATTTAGTGATTCTTTCGAGTGAAAGTGAAGATTATAGTTTGACTCGTATATATATGATTGATTAGCATGGATAATTTAATCCTAACGAACCATTATAAATCCGGGCTTTAAAGCCCATTTTAAGTACACATTATATTGCCGGGCATTAATATTAGGAGAAATTACAGCAAATTTACTCGAATGCAATCGTGATCGCATGACTTCTAATTAAGAATAAATATCATGATGATATCAGGGAAAGATACCAGCAAAAAAAGAAATATTAATTTTGACCGATAGATTAACAAATGACAATTTTCAACGAAATTGAGACTGGAAAGTCTTTCATTTAATCGATACAAAGTAACATAGTGTAGGATACGAAATATAACTATTTTCAAGGGTAGTTCGGAAGTCAAAGAAAAAAGTAATGGTAATTTATGTATGTGTGTATAAATATAAATATATATATATATAATATTAATTGACATAATATTTATAAATCATTAAGGGGTTTCCTTGAGTATGAATTTACTATCAAATTTTCCAGAAAGTTAGGGAGGTTGAGAGAAATTTGGTTTTGGAATATTTACATTGTAGTATCTCTCTTGACTCTATGAACAGACGGAATGTGGCTGTGATGGTAAGCTAGAGTTTTAGAAAAGCTCCATACTCTAATGTACCTCTGTTAAATCTACAAAAATATTGAAAAATATTATGAAGAATATTGCAAGATTATATTAAGAGTATATATTTTCCTTAAGATGATGCAACTTATTGTGAGCCACTTCCTGAAATGGGACTATCTGTATTCAGCCTATGCTTTTAGCAGTAGAGGCTTAAACGCTTGGCACAGGCGCTAATTTTTTATTATTCGCAGCGAGACATATCAAAGACATCCTCAGCTTTCCCCATATGAATGCAAAGAGAATTGATGGAGGTATCGAGATTAAGAGAGCTTACATTTGATGGGGAAATGCCTGGGGAACGTTCTCCTCTGTGATATGTCCATAATGGGTAAGAAACTGCTCGGCATGTGTCTGAATAAAATATCTGCTTGGGTGACAGCGAGCGAAACGGTGTATTCAATTATTCGCAAGCCTTTGAGATAAGTAATCTCTGGTCCCTTCACAAATAAATTAATTAAACTCAATAGGAGAAAAAAAAAATGGGCAGCCATTGTATCTTGGAAGAAGACAGTACGCTGGAAGTTTTAATGGTATGATTTGTAACCAAGGTATTGAATTCAGTTATTACTCAATGATTGTTTCATTTCGCTGTTTAATATCCATCGGCTCCAATTAAACGAAGCACAAACTTCGATTCCGTTCCATTGTGGACTGTCCTAGGTATTCCGGTAGGTAGGTACTTGGGTAGTTTTAGTAAAAATATTTATTATTTCAATTAATTAAAGATGTAGCCCCTTTATTCCAATCAACTCTTGTCTCATTATAACTATATACTATAACTCTGGAATAACAAAGATAAATAATGTAGCATTACACCAGTATGTTCATATCTGCCCTCAAGTAACATTCAATATTAAATGATCTCTAGGGGCGGCTTTAAAAATGAAATTAATGACATTGGACTCCTCATATTTCAGATATTATGGTAATTTGTTTTTTTGGCACTTTTTAACATAAGTAGTACTATTACAATATTAAAAACATTATTATCAAATTTTAGGCATAGATAATTCTTGGGCAATGCCTTTTAAACATCAAATTTTCAAATAAATGATATAAAAGTTATTCACCTGCGTGTTTCCCGAGATACATATATTAATATCAAAACAAGACTTAACTGATCAATTTCAGTCTTTGAAATAAAATTTTCAAGACTCTGTTGGAAAAGTAATGATCATTTATGTCTTGTTTTAATTTTAACAGATGTTTATCGGGATTTCCATCATTTCGAAACATTTCATTCTTAGAAAAATACTTAATTTTCCTTATGAGGCGAAACTGATTATAATTTAATATCCTATTAATAATCAATTTTATTAAATGATATTTTGCATCTATTTATTCTTATTTATACCTAATTGTTTATATATTATTGGATATTAAATATGCAAAATTACTTGCAAATATTACTACCACTAAATACGTTATTGTTATCTATTTATTTATTTACTATTCGGAGAGCACATTAAAAATATACTTATCGAGTATAAAGGTTCGAGAAATTTGCTAGGTAAAAGTGAAATTTTCCCTTCCGGAGGAGCAGAAGGAGAATGGTACAATTCACCTAACAGGCGATTGAGTTAAAAGGGCGTTTGTAAAGCAGACGTGTCAATCCTCAAAATTAAATGTTGGAACATACCCTTCTAAAGCCGACTTTCTTCCTCGCCTTTGCCCTTCATGATCATGAGATTAAATTGGGATAATCGAGATTACCGACGCGATGAAATTTTCACGTTATATCCTATCTCTTCGCATGGGAAGACCGCACCTACGAAAGCCTCCCCTAAATATATTCCGAATGTTCTTCCATAAAACTGTCTTCAAAGCTGTTATAATTTGTATCGATCTACTCTAAAAGAGAATCCCATCCGCTAACTGACAATTAAGGGCTGCGGAGAGCAAAATGGGGCTCACTTCGACCATATCGGTACGAATTATGAGCCCAACTGGCAATTTTCTCTTTTAATTCCCGGCTTCAAACAATCCTCCTTTAATATCCTTCCCGCATTCCGAATATTTCCGAATCCCAATTCAATCCACTTTTGAAACAAGTCTCAGAGTTTCAATTTGTAGTTCATTAAGTTTTTGCCGCTTTTCCCTTCTTTTAATATCATCCGCTTAATCATTTTAACTAATAGATTCTTTGTGCTTTTCGGAAAAATCGCATGGGCTCTAAACTAGAGGAAATACACGGCAGCGCTTTTGAGTTCCTTTTGTTTTCGTTCCTTAGGATGATCAACGATAGCTTTTAAGGTAATTAGGGAATTAGAAAGTGTATACGTTATTAGTTAAGGTCCTCGGAGGAACCTTTACCTCATTTAATATTCGCAGTTATCAAATATCAGCATACATCCCTTTTTAATTGTGAACTTTAAAAAGTTTTATCACTGAGTATATTATGATTCATATAAACTAACAAATTCATCCAGCAAAGATTTCCTCAAATAGTGAATTTGATCATAAAATAAATTAATTGAAATTGTGTCGAGAGTGTTTTGTGAAACTGAAACAGTTAACACTTGACCATCTGGAAAACTAGGCAAATGAAGGATTCCCGTGCGATCATTGTGTACTTCCTAAAAATATTAATCTGATGTACAAAAAGCGTATTCTGCGATATATTGAATGGAGGGTTCTCATTTTTTGCTAATGATGTCACATTTAAATAATACCTACAAAGAGATTACTGGTAAAATGATGGAAGCTGTGGGTGTCTCGGTACCTACTGTTGGTGGAATATGGGAGGTAAAAATTGAAAATTCTCATATACCGGATTGAAACTCGCGATACGATATCACGAATTTCCTTTTTAGTTATCACAATACTTTGATACTCATAAGGTAATACTTTGATACTCATATCATTGTTGTGTCAAATATGCTTTTTTATGCTCAAATATATTGAAGGATTTGGTGCTTTCCCGGTGAATGGTTTGTTTCAGAAAGTCTTCACGGGAGACTAACCGGATTGTTTCTTGGTGTAGAACCAACGTTTCGGCCACTTTCACCGTGGCCATCTTCAGGGTGTATACATCAGCGGGTAATGCCGATACCCGCCTAAATGCTCTCTTTATATATCTAACAAAGGGAAGGAGCCGCTTGTTTTCCTTTCATTTGATTGGTCCTTTGTTGCGCTCGTGTGCTTGGCCGTTATGTTCGTTTTTTGACCGTTGTTGTCGTTTTTCTCGGATAGTTTGAATTAACGGTTCCCAGGCGGATGGTAGTTGGAACCCGTCATCCTTATTGAAATTATTATTATTTTTTACCAGAATTTCTATTGATTCCTTTACGATTCTCTCCCAGAATCTTTCTGATTTTTCAAGAACTTTGGAATCTTCAAATTTAATTTTATTTCCGTTATTAACGGAGTGTTCTGCGATAGCTCAAATATATTCTTTCATATGCAGTAAATGAGGAAACCAATCGATACTGCGCTTGATTTTGACTTTAGTTTCTAATGCTGATTAAAACGAATTAAACAATACTATCCTTTCAAAGCAAAAACTCATACATACTACTCATACTCTACACTCATTCTTATCATTGTTTCACCCTTAAATTCAAACGTAATTAGTACTAATTAGAAAAACAAGTCATAATTCCTATCGAATTTTAAAGATTGAAACAAAAGCTTTGAACATCCAACAAAAAAGAATCACGTCTTTGACGTAGAATGAGAGTAGGTAAGACTTAAAATAACGTTTTTTGCAATGGAAATAGTTCGAATTGCTTGAAATGATCTTTCAGTATTCGTCTCATTAAACAAGATGATTCAGAGCATATTCTTGTTATGGTTAGCATAATTAAAGTACAGCTACGTGAGGACTAAAGCGGGAGGAATTCCTCCTCAATCCGAGCGAAAAAGCCGCGACTGTGGGGATCAATACTGCGTTATTTTCCCGTAATTTTTCCCCGGCACAAACCGCGAAAAATGCACGAATCCCAAAGGCCCTAAATTGCAATCCTTCCAGCGCGCCAGTTCAACAGAGTTGGCGAATAGCGACCGCTGAAGCATCCCCGGATTTTGCGGTCTATATAATATTAAAAAAACGTGTTTTCGCAGCATTTTGTGAGATGATGCCGTGTGGTAAAGCGGTGGCAGCAGCATCCATTCCCCTGAGTACATCTTTTTCCATCCACGCTATAAGGGTCTTTACCCACATTCCTATCCCACCTTCAGTCTCCCGGAGATTTGCCAAGGGAGGAGGAGTGAGATTTCTCTGTGGAAGGCGCGGATATAGAAAAAGGAGGAGATGAGGAGGGGATAAGATAGCGGCGCGAGTGGCGCCTGGGAGCTAGACCTCCGGGGGCACTGTACCCAGCTCTAATGAGCGCGATTTATGATAAATCCGCCAACCACTCCTTCCTTCCTTTTACTTACTAACTCTTTTCCCTTCTCCCTTGCCAAATCCACTTCTCTCGCTTAACCGTTAAACCGTCCCTTCAATCGCAGACTTTCCTATTTCCATGATGAAGATTCACCGCATACGTGCAGTTTTATTTCTCTCTTCTGGCCGTTCTTCCTTTTCCCGAATTTTCCCTACTAAGAAGCGTTATTCTTTCCTCCCAAAACTTCTTCCTTTCGTTGTATACTCAACTGGATTGATTGAGCGTTTAGTAAACTTTCCTGTTTCCAAAACTCACTTTTCATACCCCCCCACATGTATATAGGGATGTACGTACGACCCTATTTACTAATTATTAAGAATTACTGGTTTCCCTTTTGTTGAACTTTGTTTCCTTTTTGTGGCACTAATCATTCTGCAGCCACTATTTTTTCATTCACCTCTTTCAATTGATAATTGGATTCGATCTTCTCTTTGAAGAAAATCTTTATCTTGTGTAAAGATTTTCTCTTGTCAGAAAATTATCATTTTTTACTTCATTATAACTTGGTTTTTACCTTATTTCCTTGTTCGGAACCAAATATTCCTGCTTGTTTCTAATATATTTTTATTTAGCTTCTCTTGATATGCTTTGTTTATAGAAATAACTCCGGAATCATAAATCATAATTTAAGCAATTCGATACTGATTGCATACATTTTACCGCCAAGCTTTATAATTTTGTATGACATATATGTAAGGAAAGTGGAAATGATGAAAAGAAGATATTCGATTGTTATTTAAGAACGTGGTAATGAAGATCACCTCCCTTATTTCTTTAATTTAAGATTTATTTCCTTTCTTATGACTACTATAGACTTACATTTTTTATAAAAATTAACAATAAAAAATCATTTAATAATAAGAATTTAAAGATCTGTATTCAGCTATCAGTTGAGTATAGAGCTAGCCAAAAAATGTCAGATATTTCAGTTATACGTACTGTAAATAGTATTAAGCCTAGTTTTATGCAACTAACACAAGGTATGGTTCATTGGTTTCACCAGATTCGCATTTTTATTCATAATTTAATCGCATGTATATTTTGGAAAGTTATAGTAAATCCTTTCTCCCATGTATTAATCCGAAATTGAGATAAAATAAATCAATGGATGTAATACAGGAACGAACATTGAGCTAAACTCTTTTACCTGGTACGAAATCTAGCTTTAAAAAAAAAAAAACTGATTCAAAATTGGACGCATACTCTCTTATTTTCCATTAACGGGACCTTTGAAGACTTAAATCCTAAATCAGAATCGGCTTATCAGGAAAATATCGCTTATTGTACGAAAAAGAACCGACTTGCTTTGCTGAGTGCTGTATATACAATTTCAGTTACTTTCCTTCAGTAAGGAATTGAGAGACCCGGATTCGAGTCCCGGTTCCGTCAGACATTTTTCATGTCCGTTTCTCCTTGGGAATTTTGCTATGGTTTTAATCTAAAGAAAAACAAAATCTGATTCCGTTCACAGAAAATATGTAGTAACTAAAGACACGACCGGCTACAACAGGATGCTAGGAAGTTACCTTATCTATAGACTGAGGATGAGATAGAATCCTCAGCCTATAGGCCTGGAGATGAAGTAGCATCTTAGTATCCTATATAAAGTGTAAGGATATGTTTTGCTTTTTGTGTGTTTTGATTTTGTGCTTAGGTGGCTTTCTGCCATAGGACATTAAAAAATATTATTATTGTTATTATCCTTGTAACCGGTCGTGTTTTTAGTTGCAACTTTTTTCTGAGGACGGAGTCAGAATTTGTTTTCCTTTGGATCAAACAATGAATAAGTTCCACCAAATAAAGCTTGAATTACTTAACTTAATTTTTCATTGGTGTTCCGGGTTACAATTTTTGTCACCAAAATAGAAATGAAATAAATATTTGGTCTGTTGAAGTTAATCTCAACGTTGAAATAGTAATATGGTAAATGGAAATTTGTGTGACCCGTAGTGTAATTAATTAGATTTCTCGTGTCATCCAATGCTTGCAAAGAGAGAGATTTCCAGTTGAGCATGAAAACTAAAAATATTGAGTAGTTGCCAAAACAAATTTTAAAGTAGGCCGGTTTCGATGACTCGGTAGAGTAGAAACCAGTCGGTTTAAAAAATTTTCAGGCAAAGGAGAAATATTTTAATAATTTACCATGTCTCATGTTGTTAGTTCGGGACTGATTCAATAGACGATTGCCGAAAGCATTGTTAAATTAATTTAAATATCTCTTTTTAAACCATAAGACATTCTCGAAGAAATATTCATAAAGAGCCCTTCACACATCTATACCTTAAATGTGGCGTTCAACTACTTCCTCCTGTGTTCCAACTTCCGTCTTCAGCCTTAAAAATTTACTCTTTTACTGTTCCCGTTTTCAGACGGACCTCTCATAACTCTTATCGTCTTTTTCCTCTCTGGCGAAGCGTCCAGAATCAATTTCCGGCGAGGGTTGGTCGAAATTTCTGCGAGAACACGGTGAATGGGCCACGGAAATGCGGAGCATAGTGTGGCCCAGTTCCGTTGATGGTCGAGGCTTTAGGGAAAGGATAAGCTAAAGCAGTGGGATGATTTTTTCACGGCCGCTTAAGCACACAGCGGTATTCCCAGTGCGTACAGCGGTGTATCTGAGCTTAGGTGTTTCAGTAAGCGAACCTAAACATTACTGTTTATAAATACATTATCATCGTGGAGAGCTGTGTGAGGGATTCATTCTTGTAATGAGAGGATTAACTCATCATTCCTTTTTGATAAAAACACGTTTTGGGACTTCCTAATTGACGATGAATATAACATTTGTGAGGAGGCAGCACCTTTAAACGTCTATTTCCAAATGTCGTCCTTGCAATCTTGTTATTTACTCTTTGCTTTAACCAGCAAACTTAATGTTGAGGAAAAACGTAGAAAATTATAGCATTTACGCTGAAAAACTAATTTATAAGCTCCAAGCCAAGGTTTCCCTACCATTTTGTCCCCGTAAGCACTTGATTTTAAGCATCCGTATCCCGCACTCTCCAATAATTATGATAAGAAATACATCATAAGAACCTGATCATGAGAAACAATATTTTGCGAAAAATATCATTTTTATTTTTCGATGCGAAGAAACCGAGCAAAGGAACCGATGTTTACTGAGAAAATTCATAACAGAGAGTATATATTGAGCCACAGGTGAACCATGCAGAGACTTCTACCATGAAATTACTTGCAAATATTGCTAATTAAACAAATTTTGGAATAATTAAGCGCAAGGTAGCGTTATGTGGCGTAAAATAGCTATCTACCATGCCACCTTGCCCTTTACACAAACTTCCCGCACCCTTTGGGGATACGGGTATTCCAGGTTGGAAATTCCTGCCCTACGCGTTATCTAGAAGTTTTCGACTAGGGTATCAATAATCGATGTTAAATTTCCGAATGATGTGCGCAAAATGGTTATGTGTAAAGAGAGAATTATGTAGGAGGTTAAGAACTGCTAAACCCGCTGGGAAATGCACTAATGTCGTTATACCAATTATAAGCGAATTTGGGATGAGAAACTAACTACATGTTGAAGTGTCTATTCCATTTTCCTATCTATATCCTATCCTATATTGATTTTCTTTAGATAATTCCACTCAAAACAGTTAACAATTATTTCAAGTTAGTTTTACTATTTACTGATAATATAACATTCAAGAGACTTTTACCTCTAAATACGATTATGAAATATAATTACCTGAATACAGAAAGGAGGAACTGGGTCTTTCGGAGCTGGAGAATATGGAGTTTTGATACATTCCCATTAAATCTGCTATAAACATGACCATGTTTAATGCATAAATTATTCTACTTGTACCTTTATAAAGGAAACATTTCCTCGGAGACTGCTGAGTTAATTTGCCTTTCTTAATGTGGCAGGTAAATAACGAACCGAAAATCCCAAAATTCCAAGGAAGATAATTAACGACTCAGATTTAAATTAATTTCGGATAATTATCAAGGTAAATAGGGAAAAGGAGGTAATTCAGGAGAACTATTTACGTTAAAAGCAGACGGGGAATTGGAAAATTTCCCAGAAAGCGGAAAAGCTGAGATGAAGAGGACAAAGGAAGTTTAGTTCAGAAAGGTCAACTCGTAGGTTGAGCTTGGGTTGCAAGACTTCGATTCGCGGTATTTTCAGACTTTTACAAATGTGTTTATCCTATAAACGTAATCATGAAATAATAGCATTTCGTTATCATACAATTAATTCTTTCAAAGTTATTTCATTGAAGTAGAATATTACAATCAAAATTCACAAAATGTGCTGAAACCACTGTTGGATTTTTAAGTACGGATGCTGGAGTTGATTAAAAATTAAACTATCGATCTATTAAAATTAAACTATCGAATAAACACAAGTTACACGGTTTAGGGCTTCCTTCAAGTTTTGACTTACGTTAACTAGAACTTAGCGATTTATTTAAAGGGATTTACAATTAAAAGGGCAGAAAGCCCTCAAAACAAGAAAACAATGTGCGCAGTTTTTCTAAGCTCACCCTTACTTGCCTGTATTTTGGGATTCCTCAGCTCTAATAAACTTATATTGTAAGATAAGGAGGGAAGGGCGAATTCTTCAACATTGCAAGGATTCCGTTTCCTAGTTTCTCGAGCTTTCCGCTCTTCGAAGTATGAATTCCTATTTAATAAATCATTCAGTTTTAGTTGATGTAAATTAAAACTTGCAAAAATACCTACCAATTACGAGTATAATGAGACCAACTTCGCATTTTACGTCCATCTATTACAGAGAAAACTTGTTTTACGAAATCGATGACAACATTTAATTGTGTATTGGTAGTAATTTGAAACTTTTCCTTTTACTTTTTTGTAGTAAAATTTTAAAATTAGTACTCCGTTAACTAACTCGAAAAAGGGTACATTTTTCGTTCTACCAGCGGTGGAATACTAACCAGATGCCAACAAAACTATTTACAAAATACGCGTTTGTTTGGACGAAGGATAAAACATGAAAAAATACGGTGCAACTTGGTTATCTTTGGGATCGCTAATTTAATATTTAGTCTACCCCAAATGCGTTATCCATAACAAAAGAAATAAAGGTAGGATTGGTACCGTTTTCGCCCAATTCATGATTCATCTCTTTTCCGTCTATTTCAATTAACCTTCGGCTTATGGACGTTTCTAGATTAGATATTAAACAGTAAATACAGTTTTAAAAACCGTCGAACGAGCCAAGTAAAAACACGCATGAAATATTTTATGCAGAATTACAGAAGTGCCCGATCTGTGTAGATATTTTGTTTATGCATAAAGTTACTCAAATGAAGTGACTGCGTTTTGCAAATTATAACGTATTAATTTAACTTTGTTAGTGTCTAACAGATATCGACAACCTGCGGATCTAGAGACACTACTCTATGTAGAATTATCTATGACTAGATTATAGGGATAGATTAGAGGGACATTTCGTTCCGAATTTCGCGTGGCTGTGCTATATTTTTATCCATTGGCCCGAGCCATTACATATCCCATAAACCGTCCCACATTTTGAATGCTGTCCTTTTTTCAACTTTATATTTGCTAGTGATCATTGTTGCATGTTTTATATTGCGAAGTCCAGTTTCATAAAATACACCCTTAAGGAAAATGCTATGTACATATATAAAAAGGAAAACAGATAAATACCAAGTGTTTGAAAATTTCGATAAAGAATATAAATCGATGAGTACTCTATTCGAAGGTCAGATTCGCACTTTTTCTTAGGGTAATGGTCACACTGATCTAAAGGAAAGGTTAGATGAGAAACGAAGATCTTATGCATGTAGAAGCAGGAAACAGTAGTCATAAAATTGCTGCTTTGTATTATACAACTTGTCTGTAGGTATACATACCCTTTAGAACACGGGTAAAGACAATAAAGTTAACCCATATTTTGTTCAGATAATTTTGTAATTATTTATCTTCATCAAATTTATAATGGAAATGCGTGTATATTTCTGTGCATCGTCGAGACTCCATCTCATGAAACTGTTAATTATTTTTATGTATTTTTCAATAAACTGCTTTGCGGCTCTTCTTATCCTGTACGAAATAAACATTTAGAAAAAATAATATTTTTGTTAAAAATGTTGCCGACACCTGGTATAAACAATAAAGAAGCCTTCAGATGTTTAAAGTTCTCCGTAATGGTTTAAGGTAAATACATGGAGTAAAATGAAAATCATCTGAAGTGGCTCATTTACATGGTATGTTAGTAAATACGAAATAATTTTGATTACAAGGGATGGAAATGTATTTCGTCATCCCCTATTTACATCGACCTACCCGTTTTAAGAAAAAGAGTATGTATATTTTAGTTAAAATGTAACGAAGGGATTAGGGAGGAATTTTAGGTATGTGATTCATTTCAATAAATTAATTAAATATGCAATTTAAAATTCGTCGCTTCTATGAAGATTTACATTTCCTGCAATCTGTTAGAGATCCATAACTTTATAAGCATTATCAGTTGTACCCAATGGTTATTGATGCTTTTTCCAACAAAATCTGAAAAAGGAGCACAATGAAAGGACTCCAGTATCTATTAATAATAAACTCTCTCCCAGCTCCATTTGCTAAACGATAACAACTTTATTCATATCGCGAGAGAAACGAAGAGGAAGTCGATTAAAATCCATCCTGTTATTAAATGAGGGCTTAGCACATGTATTTGTCAGCGGCAGACACTTTTTTCACCAGTATAGTTAGGAGCTTGAAAAGATTACGAGCGTGGAAAATATCGAAGACAGAATCATAAAGCTATTGTGTTTGCTTGGAGAGTTTCTTGTATAAAAGAACTGCCTTTTTTACTCCTTAAAGAAGTAGCTCACAGATATAAAAGAGAGGAGGATGTGAGCGGAGTTGAAGAGCGTGTGCTTTCGCGGTGTTCAATTTATTCGGGTAATGACTTCCTTTCAGGAAATCGCCCGTCAGTCTTTCTTATGCGGATTCTTTTGATTGCGCAAAATAGACAACTAACTAGTTAATGATTTCACCTAGTAACTTAACTGGGGGTACAGCATCGTTGTAAAATCTTTAGTAATAACCGGCATAACTGCGTAGGAGACTTACGCAACCTGCAATTTAGATACGAGTATCAACTACTCATGTGCTACAAGGCAAAAGACACTAAAAAATTTAATTCCTTTTAACCTGAACCTTCAATAAAATGATATGAATTAAATTCCAATTTAATTTTAGTTAGGTTTGAAAAGTTTGTTTTCTATTTGGATTTCCAGGATATAATTAGTAACTGGAACAAGTTTTGCATGGGACGTGTAAAGGTGATGATGCAGATCAAAACTTAATATGTTAATTACATAACTTCGACGTTTGCAACACATTTTCAAACTATTATTATCACCGTTGTATGTTTAAAAACACTCCATAACCCGTATGTCGTCAGATATATTTGGAACCTAACAGGAAATTCCGAATTATCGATTTCTAGGATTTTCCTAGAAATCAGTAACCCGGAGCTTTTAGTTTGGCTCCAAACGCAATATCAGGCCGCGACATATTATTATTATTATAAAACACTTTATTCGGCGAGGTAAGGCCCATGTGGGATTCTCTTACACCTAACCTCTGCAGTCATACATTTACATAGAATTACAGTGATTAAAATTTATATAAAAAGTACATTAAAAAGTAAAGGATAGGGTTGAGGGGGAAAAAAACTCCTCGGCTGAAGGCTTTGAGAGAAAAACCCACGGTGCGGGAAAACGCTCACATAAGAAGGGGAGTGAAAAAAACCAGCGAAAACACAGATAGAAATAATAAAATCGTAAAATCGGTGTAGCAAAAAAAAAAAATGAATTCAAATGTCGGCATTTCCGTCCCGCCCTATGATGGGGTTCCATGGAGAATGTGTGGTCTTCAACTGCGGGTGATGTCTTGTGCCTGAAATGGGAGGAGAATGGGGGAGAAAAGTAGACGGAAAGAAAACGGTATATTACGGGTGGTTTTCACTTGTGTATTTTTTTAATACAAAAAGAGAAGGATAAGAAGATCAACTACAATGGTTAACCTTGGTAAAAATATTCTATATTTAAGTTATATATTAGTAATTAAATAAAAATAATTTTAGTAAAATACTATACTATAATATATAATAAATATAAACATATGGCTTATAGGGTATATTTATATCTCTCATTTATTAGCTGCCGTACTCCAATCTTCTCTCCTTTTTTACTCTAGTCATTGAAAGTACATCATAACCTTCAAAGTTTAATAACATTTACCTTGATATATTGAAATTCTGTTGGAAACCGTTTGATCGCGGCGAAACTATAATTTAGTCGTTTCCTCCCGGACCTACTCGAGGACTCTATAACTAGGACAAAAGAAAAAAGAAATTCATGAGGTAGAGACTTGCTATGTATTTACCACTATCTGTCATTCGTCAGAAGATTTACGGCATTTTCTGAGTATTGGCACGTGTTGGAGAGTTTATCTTGTGAGAGCTTTAAGGTTAATCGAAATACCTTGGAGTTTTGCTGTCGTGGAACCTTTGTACAAGAGTATTCGATGACAGTTAATTGATTTCTTGTGCTATCCGGTGATATACTATACTGTATACGAGTATATACGGCTATACGAGTGATACACGTACTCGTACGTGATACATGAGGATATGCGAGAAACTTTATGATACTGGTAATGTAAACATAAGTTGAATTGCATCGCTTAGCCCCGAAGGTTCGATGGTTATTTGTTCGTGATTTTTTTCGCTACTTGAATGATAATGATATGATAACCTCACAATAGCAAGCAACGTAAAGCGATTAGAATACATATTCAGTTGACGGATAACGTAAAGAAGCTGGTGAGATTAGAACTAAAAGGAACAAGGAAAAGTCGAACTTTTACTTAGTCAATTTCAAAAGTCAAAACTTAATCAATCTCGAAATTCATGTAACCATATATTCATCACTCAATATAATTCTCATTTAGAAGTAGTTAGGCGGATGAACTGTTAGGTTTTATTCGCCTTAGTTTATTAACTTTAAGTTTAAGCCTTATTCATTGTTATTCCTACTGAAGTAGCAATATCTAACTTTCCGTAAAATTTGATCATTGATGCATCTTACCTTAAAAGATTGGCCGACATATTTCATCAATTTTGTATTTCAACTTGTAATGCAAGAAATAATTGTCCATATGTTAATACAAAGGAAAGAAAAAATATGAAATAAAAATAAAGACGATACATGAAATGCAAGTTAACTATGTAATTTCGTGATTTTATTTATATTTGTTTCTAAAATATCCGAGAGATTTTATTGGAATATGAAATGATTGTACATAGGGTTACGGTAAAATCTATGTAATTTCGTGATTTTATTTATATTTGTTTCTAAAATATCCGAGAGATTTTATTGGAATATGAAATGATTGTACATAGGGTTACGGTAAAATCTATGTAATTTCGTGATTTTATTTATATTTGTTTCTAAAATATCCGAGAGATTTTATTGGAATATGAAATGATTGTACATAGGGTTACGGTAAAATCTTTATCTGAGTCAACGTGATTTTCTTTATCAAAATATTTCATCATATTCCAGTTAGATAGGATTATTTTAATTTGTATTATATTTATCAAAATAAATAAGTATTACAATTTACTAATAATTTATTTTATTCGATTTCAGTATTCGAAATGAAAATTATTGTATTCGTATAGATTTTAATGTTACGCCAACGGTTTGTGAAAGGAATTTACCTGATGGATAAGATGAAGAAAATTCTTAAGATTAAGAGCAGAAGTATTAAGGATTTTTATCGTAGCTCGATGATGGTAAGGAAATGGAGGTAGTCCTGGAGGCAGCAGAACTCAATTTGTATAGCTATAATAGGAAATCCCTTCCTGCACGCATAAACAGTCTCCCAGAGCCCACGGCCTTAATATACTCTCCGGTAGGAAAGTAGTCCTCCGGGTTTGGAAAGAACATTCCTTTTCTCAAGCATCATTTGGAAACCTGAACGTTAGAATGAAATTTGAACATACGATAAAACACGCTTAAGACGCTTTTCAGGGGATTGAGTGAAAACCGCTTTGTAAGCCTTAACTGGGATACGACAACTTTTTATTTCTTGCTCGTTGGATGAGATGGATATTTTGGCTCTATAACTAATAAGTGCCCCACGACTTAAAACGAAAAGGGTACTATTTAAGTTTGCTTTTGCCAGGGGGCTCCTTAAAGACAAGACGTGCCAGGAAAGGAGAGCTGATGAAGGCGTTACAGATATAGTAAACCATTTTAGGTCCGTTGATGAAATGAAAAATACCGGTTTGAACCGGTTCTACGCTGACAGAAGAAACAGTTAACAAAAGTGAAACCAAAACCCAAGCGGAGGGAAAATCGGAACGAAACGTATTACTGTTGCACTGTTGGGCTGTAATCTTCGGCTGATATGCTGAAACGATTTCAAGTGAAACGGTACTGAAACAGAATTTCTTCCGCTGAAGAGATTCTCTTCTGAAAAAAATTCTGCCGTTCGATGATTTACTTAAGGGCCCTTGGATAGCCAAGTGGGTAGCACGTTCGCTATCGGTGAAAGCTTTCCCGGGGTTGATTCCCGGAGGGAACCAACATTTATCAGTGTCCACCCGGTGTCATCGTGATGAACATGGGTCCGGTCTAGAAAAGCCTATACGGGAGTCGATGCGTAAACCACGTGTCACCTACTGTAAATGCCGCATGGCTAGTATATGTCTCTCAATGGAATGCCGCACCATAAAAAATAATGATTACCTATAGGATTGATTACTTAGTGACACGCTTGAATAATCATGCGTCAACGCTTCTTGGAGCCGAAGAGTATAGTTGATCACATTGGGTTCAGAAAGTGGTTCTTTGTTAGGAAAATAATATGATTACATATAACTAAGTTTTAACAATTTCCTCTGTTACCCAGTATTCTCCAGAGAAATTCTTTGAAAAGAGAACTGGAATTAGAAAAAAATGCTTTGTAAGAAAATGAAATAAATTGAAAAAATCATATCCTGCGATATCAGATAGAAATAATAAAATCGTAAAATCGGTGTAGAAAAAAAAAAAATGAATTCAAATGTCGGCATTTCCGTCCCGCCCTATGATGGGGTTCCATGGAGAATGTGTGGTCTTCAACTGCGGGTGATGTCTTGTGCCTGAAATGGGAGGAGAATGGGGGAGAAAAGTAGACGGAAAGAAAACGGTATATTACGGGTGGTTTTCACTTGTGTATTTTTTTAATACAAAAAGAGAAGGATAAGAAGATCAACTACAATGGTTAACCTTGGTAAAAATATTCTATATTTAAGTTATATATTAGTAATTAAATAAAAATAATTTTAGTAAAATACTATACTATAATATATAATAAATATAAACATATGGCTTATAGGGTATATTTATATCTCTCATTTATTAGCTGCCGTACTCCANCTAAAAATTCTTTGATAAATTTTCTATTAATCCTCAAAGAAAAAAATATTCTTATCACAGGTTAAATTATAGTCAATAATTTTAATTCTTACTTTTTTACGAAAAAACTTAACGTTTCCTTTAAAATCGAAAAGAAAAAATAGGTAGTACTCATATCAACCAAACTATATGTCTGTGTGTATTCACATACATACACAACTACACCAATGTACTTAATAATAATCAAGTGCACAATTGTATTTCGTATTAATTCGATTGCATTGAAAGATTTCTCTCGCGTTTCGTAAGGCATTGAAGACATGGGAACTTTTTAATAATTGATCATAGGATGAAATGTTTAAAGAAAAAGACATTCCGAGAATATCGCACGACTCTTTTGGTAAACACTAGTAGGAATATCCCAATCGAAGCGAAATCAGAAAAATGGAATTATTTACCGCTTTTCATTAAGTTCTTTGAAGACCCTCGTAATTTTTCCTGGATCATATAATTTACATTCCAATCTTCTTTCCCTACGAGCTCCTCCAACGTTCAGAAGCACAGTCTTCTTTTCTTCCATTCAGATTCATTATATTTCCCTTCCAGACGCGGCCTGAGATGGAAAAAGAGAAATCCGCTGAAAAAGGAAGGGAGAGAATAATTATTCTCCAGTTGGTATCTGTGCTAGCGCTTAATGCTCTTCGTGGCTGCGATCGTACTTCCGCTCCTGTCCAAATGGCGCCTAAGTATGCGACCTAAAGAAAAAAATTAATAGAAGCCCAACGTCGGAAAGACCGAGAAAAATCTCGCAATCTTCTAGCCGAGAGAAAGTCTCGAAAGAGAGAATAAACCTCCCCAGGTTGGCATCGCTGCTGGGTCCTAATGTCCTTATTTTACCCCGGCGGTCCGTAGCAGATTCTTTCATAGTTCCTTCCGCTCTATTCCGATGGAAAAAATCCCCTATGGAAAAATGTAATAACTCCCAGATGTAGCGAGCTTCCCTTCCGAATAGGACTCTTTCTCCCTTTCTCGAATCTTGTTAATTTACGGGATCACGCGTTCCTACGTTTCTCGAAAACTCTTCCAGAAACATTGGGTTCGCCTTTTTCATCTTTTATCTCCTCTTCTTTTAATTCTGCTCTCTCGACTTCTTAAGAGGGTCTTCTAATATCCTTCTCCCTCGCAGGAGAGAACTACGCGCACCTTAGGTCGTTAGCGAAGCTGGATTGTCATTTATGCGAGACAGAATAGGTGTACTGTACTGCAGACAATTTTTGTAGCCACTTGGGTCATTTCTATGCCACGGAAAACATTAATCCTCAGCACTCCAATGCTTACGAACCATAAGCTTGTTTCTTTCATCCTTGTCCAATTTCCCAATCTCTCTGGAGAAGGAGGGCGAACCGTGTTCAATTTATTCTACAGGTTAATAAGGAATTCCTTGGGAATATATTTCTCGTATCCGAAGAATCTTCCACATTCTCTAGCGTGTACGGCTGGGGAGAGGGATACAAGGCTATTTTCGTAGCTTCATGTATAAGAAGAGAAGACTATCCTACATTATGTATTTCTTTTCACAGGGCTGAAGTTTAATTATTCTGTTATCCTTCTACTTGTGACACGTTTTTCATGAATAAATTGGGCGTGGAAATGAGGGAGACATACGAGGAGGAGGATGATTCAAGCCTAAGCAAATGATTCTACTATATATCTACAAGGCTCAAGAATGAAAGAGTGAAGTTGAAAGGAAGCGAAACAGATTTTATTAGACACTTCTTGAAGTCGCTTTCCCGGAAGGTCCCTATTTTCCTTCAAGTTATATTAGTTGCTTTAATGTGCTATTAGAGTTGTCATTAGCACTACGAGAGATGCTATCGGCTTCTCACAGTTCTACAAAATTCGATTTTAAAACTTTAACTACATCACATGATATATATCAAATACGCGATCGTTGTCGCAGCAAAGCAGCATCACATATTTGCCAATTTAGCAGTTTGTCGCCAAGTCAGATGAAGTTTTCCTTCTCGCAGCGACGTTTTTTTTTTCTTTCTTAGCGACGTCTTATACTATAGCAGGGTACAATAAGGGTTGGGTGTAAGAAAGGACTAAAAAGTCTCAATCATACCCTTCAATAAAGACGTTTTATTATTATTATTATGGTATTTTCTATTATATCGACCCTCATATGACTATTCTTAACAATACATGTTTGACATTATTTACAGTAAATGAATGACATGATAATCATTTTATAAATTTGATACGAGTACCTTTTGAACTGGCATTCCATTTCAATGAGTAATTTAAACATTTTAGTTATTGTTTTAGCGATGTTTTTATGAGTTTAGTGAGTTTTAGCTACTCTTCAGTGTGCATCTAACGGCATTTTCCGATAGAAATTATTCTTTCCGCTGCATCACCAACTGATGTAGTAGTAATTTCACTATGTATTCATATGTTAACAATGCCACGAAGTTGTGTTTTTATTACTAATTTTATATTCTAAATACCAATATTCTGGTAATCTAACTATAACTAAGTTTTAGTTCTCTCAACATCTTACAACTTAATTTTCAAATATGTCACCTATTTGGCCAATTCAATTTGGTTCTACTAATCTAATAACTTTCATGATGTCTATCTGCTAAAATATTTTGTTTACTTCTGTTCTTCTTTTCTCTAAGTTTTCTTCAGTATAGTCTCTGTAGGTCCAAGTGAAAAATCTGTATTATTCTCTCTACTACTTCTTAAGTGAGTTGCATAATTTAATCCTTCAACTTTTGTTACAATATGAAATGCACGAGTGAGCCCTTGTCATATGTCGTGTTTGTGTATTCTTGGATCAAAATTTTGTTTCCGTTACATCTCTGCGACTTATTTGCGGCGTATGTTATTTTTGTATGCAGTTAAATATATCCGCTTGCTTAAATCACTTTAGCTAGACTATTAATATGTCGTTGTCTTTAATGTATACATTTTAAATAGTTACGAGTCAACACTAATTAAATATTATAAATGAAGCTTGCTTTTGAAAAATTTCGTCTTTGTTAGTCTGATTAACGTGTATTTCACTAATTAATCCAAATCACCCGTGGCGGCAGTGAGAGCAGGACAACTTTGCCGTGCGCCATGGGCGTACTCCTTCAGCTATACAATTGGCCCGGAACTTCCTCCTACGAAGATCGTCGGCCAGAATCTCCTGATTAAAGACTCATTTGCTCTTGGCGCTTAACGAGGCCGCTGCAGCTCTGCGTAGGTGTTACTGAATACGTGAAAGTAGGTGCAAAATATTGACTAATTACAGCTATGGGAACTACTTGCAAGGAGCCATTTAATCTGGCCTCCTTAGATTCATCTCGTTCAGTAAAGGGTCAATTTTCATTAAGTAACGTTAAACAATGAATAAATTCATGGCTAACTTATATTGTGACTTGTGTGTTCTGTGGCCTTTTATTATGCCTCAGAAGACAAAGTTAGCAAATTTCTATTGCACGAGATTAGCTAAAGAGTAAAGGAGTTGTGTTGCGTTATAGTGAGTTATATTGATGTACGGAAAAATTTGAACGGGGCTGTAAATAAATAATTGAATTGCTCCAAAAGCCATAGGGATAGGAAGCTGATTAACCGACCTTCTAATAATAACCTTTAATCCGTTCCTTTAACATTGTTCCAGATTTGATCTCAGCGGGTAGACACGAACCATCGGTGAAACGGCTTTTGGGGCGTTTTCAAGGCGGCTTGCAGGGTATTGACACGTCTAATGAATTGAATTGAGCTGTTCGGATTGTGTTTTGTGTTATCTTAGTTTGGGCTAGGGCAAGGGAGAGCCACTTATAGTAGTAAAAAGTTCGGTTTATGCTGATGAAAATTTTTTTATGACCTCAGAAGTAAAATTTTAAATTCTTTTCCGTTTTTTAGAGATTTCTTTTCGATAGAATGTTTCATATACAACTGAAAGACCGTTACAGCAGACTTTCTGAGAGAGGACCTACCTCCCATCTGTTTGTCTATCCGCATCTTTCAATGCAATTTACTACACGGTATCAAGTGCTGTGGTGGAATACTCGATTCGTTCGAATGAAAGATTGTCATCGTATTTTAAAGAGTACTTGGGTAGTTGTAATTTATTAGAAAATTCAAGGCGAGAAAATACATTATATTTCTCTGTATAAGGACTCCCAGATAATCAAGTGGGTAACGTTCGACTTTGGTGAAAAGGGTCCCTGGTTCGATTCCCGGTGGGGGCTCACGTGCGAAATGACCTCAGTTGTGGAAGCACTTTTAACAAAAAACTACCACACTACTACTTTCTTTAAAAATTCTATTCTTCGACTTTAGATATGAAATATTCATCGTTAAACCAGTATTTACATTTTCTTGTCACGTCATACTCTCCTGTACAGTGTGACAAAACAGAGTTTACCTGTAATTGCCTCAAAAAATCCTGCAGCGTGATGCATTGCAGCATGACATGACCTTTGCTATATCTCATATCCACGAAGATGTGCGCTTGATTTTAATTTTTTTAAATTTAAAAAAATCTCTTTAACTTACGCATCTATCGCCCCTCGTTTTTTCATTCAGACGGTTGACGCTCCAGGCACTCTAATTTTACCTTTCTCTTCTCACATCGCTGTGTTCTTCACAAGGGCGCGTTTACGCTTAAACCTTATTTTCTGCTCGCTGCTTCAATACGCGGTAGACTCAACTGTTGTAAAAATTTTGGAGTTATGCTACATTCGGAGCGAAAAGCATGATGTCAATGTCCCCCCGCGAACGTGTTCAGATTCGGTCATGGCCTTTGCGTGGGATGTGCCGAAAATTACATTATAACAATATATGCTAGTAAAGTACTCTATTGCAATATATTTGGTATTCAGCCAGTGAACTTCATTTAGGGTACACAGAATTTTTATTACACATTACTTTGCATAGAAATTTAATCACTTTTATCATTAACAAAGGTATTATTTTATTATTTATTTTTAAAGAGTGGGTGAAGATATCGCCAATAATATCATCTATTTGTAATCGTTTTAAATATAACGAGATAATCGGTACATTATTTTGAATGAGTGTAATTAACCTACGATTTTTTCTTTATTTTGACTTGAAAGTACTTATAAAACTAAATATGCTAAGAAATATTATACAACTCAATCAAAGCGATTTTTATGTACTCAAATGTAATTCATTAGAAAAACGAAGGTAACATGAACTTCATGGCGTTCAATTTAGGTAGGGAATGACATTTTCGTGATTGAAATTTATTTAATCTCTCACTTTGATAAGATCTTTGATTTGAATTTGGCTGTCCTTCCCTTTGACTAACAAGAAGTTTTATCGTCTCCTTCATCAACCTTTATAGTTTAACTGCAAGGATACAAATAAGGATTACACCGTTTCCCGTAATCGAGTGAACTGAAATCATAAAACAGTATCAATCATAGTGTCATCAATAAGTAGGTTATGTATTCTGAAATATATAGAAAAGAAATACATAGCCAAGTAAAATATTATGATTTGATTATTATGAGCAAGTTATAAATGTATTTTAATAGATTATTTCAATAGTAAGTGGTTTCGGGTTTATACCCAGTGGGGACTCACGTGCAAAACGGCCTTAGTTGTCAAAGTACTTTTAAAATTACTCCTACCACTATTTAAAGTCAAATTCCTTTGGAAATCCTTACTCTTTGCAGCAATCTGACATGAGATCTGTGATACTTATTCTTGATACTGCAGTTCTAAATCGGTTACTCTACCCTGTACCAATCATTTTAATTGGTTTTATCACTTACATCCAATGCAAAACATATTTAAATCAAGAGATTCAATAGATAAATGCATATGCAAAAATAAATGGTGTTTGACTTAAAATAGTTATTCCTGCATTTCATACACAGGGACTGCAAAACCTCATACGCAATTGTACATTCATTGTAAGAGTAATGTTCACTTTGGTGAACAGGAGTTTTATCAATTTTCTATATTATCAGAGCATTCAATTTCAGATAAAGAGGAAAGATAACTGAGAACATAGGTTTCATCTCCAGTTTTGGAATATTCAATTAAGTCCTTAATCAATTTTAAATAGTATGCCGTCTGCTTTAAGCTTTCCCCGTCGATCCTCTTACGTTATTTCTCATAAGCTAATTTACTTTCGGAATCTTCGCCGAAGAATCGGAAATGGAAAACTTCCAAGTTTGATGGACTAAGTGGGCATTCGAATTTTCGGAAGTTCCTACAAAATCAAAGAAAACTTTCAAAATCTTTTGAATATTTAATTAGGGTATGGAAGACGCACATTTCATAAAACGTCATGCCTCTGTGACGGAATCATGAAAGAACTCCAGGATTCATTCAAATGAGAAATAATAATCTTCGCTTTTAATCTTGCAACCTGTATAAGCGTAATCTTTTGGGAAATGCTTGAAAATGTTAAATGAATAATCTGCAAGTGGTACATAAAAATGAGGTACATAAACTTTTTATATCTTCATTTATTGATATTTTGATTCAATATGCGTAATTTATTATCTTATAGGAGACGATTGCTCAGGAATAGATGAGTGGAAAGATAAAAATATATTTTGATATCTAAAAAGTAGTTTGACTGTTTTCCTCAGGCAAAGGAATTAGAAAATCTAGTGGAATAGTTAGATTAGTGATTTAGAATAATATTTGTTCATGTTTTATTTCCATTGCTTCACATTATGGCAGAAAAATGGAGTAAAATTACAGTCCTCTTTGGTTGGCCGTTGATTACATTGGATTGAGACTAAAAACGAGATAAAAGTTTTACCAGGAGAAAAATATTGCAGAAAAATTGTATTTTATGAGACAGCATACATTACGTGACGTTAATGGAGTAATTAACAGTTATCGTGTAGAGAAAACATCACGGAATACGGAGCAGGTTACAAGGTATTAAAATAAACATTTGCGAGCGATTAAATAGTTATCTGTGATTAAATTGTTATTTTTAAAGGCATTAAATTGATTGTGGTAATGGTGATTCCTTCACTGAAACTGAAAAGTTTTTAACCTCTCCACCTGTCATTTAACTTCAAAATATCTTAACGAAAAATACGCATACACTGTAATTTAGTGGTCAAAAAACCAGTCAAGTCGTTCCACGTATGAATCATGCCACGCCATCTCGTTTAGAGGGATTTCATTAGCTTCCATTCGGCCTGCCTGATTGTGGAGTGTAGAAGTTGAACAGAATGCACGTGCTGCTTTATATTCGCTTAGGAATGATTCATACGTTGGAACAATGTCGTTGCCTTGTCGGTCTTCTTTCAAAGTTTGAGGAAAGTGGTGTAATCTGACCATCACTGAAATATTTCAGTGCGCGGTTTGATCGATTCCTTCCGCCAGGTATTTTTCCCTGGGCAAATCCATTAGACAAAACAGAAAAGGAGTGATCCAAAGGATAATTCCTGGAAAAGGCAAGTGTTTGAGTCACTGTCATTTAGCCATGATTCTGGTCTCTGGTTTCAGTTCTTATCTCAAGCTTGAGTGGAGTGCTTGGAAAGCGGATTCGTTTCGCTAAGACGGGATTGACATGTTGCTTACCATTGTCTCTTATTGCTGCTTAGAATAAGCAGCAGTAAGTGACAGCAATATATCCCTAATTTAGTCGCTTTGACGCCGAAGGATTGCTGGAATAAGGTATAATGCTATGAGAAGCAGCGTGTGAATTCAGGATCGCAAACCAGATGTTGCACAACTTTCAAACATCAAAGATTGTTTTCTCACCGCATAAAGTGCATTATTAAATCTTCGACGAATTTTATGGTTTCTTCCCGATAACATTTTCCATTTCCAGCTTCACTTTATGATGTAAATTCAAGGGTCAATTTTAGTCAAACTACGTAACTTTTCATTTAACAATTCGGCCAAGTCTAAGAAAGATAATTGATGACTAGAAATCCACATCGTCATATTCTATTCCGAAAAATAATTAATTTCACGTCATAGTTCTTTCTTAGAGAATGAATTTGATACTAACACACAAATATATATTTATTGCTATTAATGAAAATTTCTGAATTAGGGATGATGTAAGTTTTCTACGAATATAAATATTTAGCTGAAATAGACTTTAATTAATCCGTGGTTGAAATTTGTCGCTTGAGTTGATTTAATTCGATGCAAGATTATTTGTATGTTTTTATTTCAATTTGTTTCCATTTATAGCTGCCATTTTCCTGTTACAGATGGGAGTCGAGCAATTTTATGTGTATCTAGGAGTTAAACATACATTTATTTTGTTATCACAAGTGTATTATATTGAATCCACAAATGTTTACTTTTACAAACGCCAGATTAGAACTATTACTTCCTCGAACGAAATGAAGTGAGGCATAAACGTTTGCATTTAATTGTTTGCGTGTCTAATCAATCATTGTAGCGGTATTTCTTTAAATGGCGCTTATGTACCGAGGAGGAGTAAATTCATCATATCTGCTCATTCATGTGTATTTTGCAATACAATTTTTTCAGAAAAAGGTGAAATGTTTATTTATCTAGAAATAGCTCTTTCATTATAATAAGAATGTGATATATATATATTATAATAACTTTTGATTAAATCTTACCTTGTAGTAACTTAACAATAACTAGGTTAAATTCGAATATTTCCGAATGTTTTGACATTTTTGGATGAAATATCACAGAATACAGTGTAAAGATTCATTAACGTGAATTTAATATGGGAATTTGGATGCCTTCAGAAGTAGAGGAAGCTACTAAAGAAGGATGAAAATTCTTTTTTAAGATTTTTAACCGTGTAAAATTTATCTTACTTATAAAACTTGCTCCTAAAATTCCATATGAGGATGACATGAGGAGCATAATTTCGGAGTATTCAGCATTACTTATTGTATAATTTCCCATTTAAAAGTAGCTATAAATCTGAATTTTTCTTTGTACTTGTGAGCGGTAAATGAGTAACATTATTATTAAACGTGGTCTTAAATACAGTAGAATTTATTCGGCGGGGTACTTTTAATACTTTTCAGCACGCTTTTCTTCTAATTTAAATGTCTGCTATCTATCTCCTCAACCTTCAATCTGTACCACGTAGCCTTATTTTTAACTTTCAACCAATGAATATCCTTTGAAACGAGGAATGACGTCTTTAAAGAAAAGACGCACAGAGATGTGTTTCTTACAAGGACGGAGTTGAAGTCCTTTCGCATCACTCCTTCCTTAACTGTTCTCTGGCAGTGAATGATTCCTATCTTTTCTCTCCTCAGCACAATGCAAACTATGGAGAAAATTTTCAAGTGGGAGGAAACCTTCACGTGATGTACTGAACTCTTTTCTGCCTGTCATAACCAAAATTCCCTCTCTATTCCAGCTTTGGATCCCGGAATACTGAAGACATTCAACCAGAGATAGCAATCATGAGAAATTATATATATATATA